>JAPZDZ010000026.1:25311025-25321638 GCA_029783805.1 Acanthurus tennentii | reverse complement strand
TTTCCTCATCGTCTGTTTCCCTTCTTGATCAGACCATTCAGACTGGATGGGTGGAGTCACGTGACTACACGTGCTGTACCTCGTCTTAAAGGGGATGAGCCTACTAGAACACGCAGTCAAAACAGACAAAAAAGACTTTTCTTTTCTTTTTTTTAATAAAAACACAGAATTTACCAACATGAGCAAAATGACGTCGGTAATCGTAGTAAATGTCGGTAACGGTAAGTTTTCGGTTCATCGCCCAGGCCTACAAAGAGGTGAATCCTGACAGACATCGAGTCAAACTCTGAAATCACATCTGAACCGAAAAATCTGACTAACAGCAAATGAAAAGAGTTCAACAACCACTGACAACATGTCGGAGGCTCCACGAGCGCTGTTATAGCGCCCCCCTCAGGACAAACCTTCCTCATTGCTGTTAAAAAGTGTCCTAAAAATGATTCATATCAGTGTGTTTGTTCTGTTTTACAGTTTGGCTGTGATGAAGCTGAACAAAGAAAATGACTCATCTGGAAAAAAGATTCAAACTTTTCACAAACAGGCTGAAAAAACTTCAGAAGAAACCAGAAACTGAAGAACGAAAAACAAAAATCTGCAGTTTGAGTGTGAAACTAAAGTGAAAGTGCAGAAGGATCCAGAAGTGATGAGCAGGTTTCAGAGGAAGCTGCAGCGAACAGAAACCAGAGCAGCAGGAAGAGGGAAACGAAACCAGGCGACCAGACGCCGAGGAGGGGGCGGAGCTACCAACCTGCACCACTGACACCTGGTCCATTTCTATTATCACATTCATGACAAACAAAAGTCACTCCGACAAACACAGCAGGCTTGTTTCTCCTGACTGACCGACGCAGACTGAGACTGATCTCAGAGCAGCTGCGTCAGTAAACTAGCCGGCAGCCTTTTAGCCGACGAGCTAACCGTTAGCCAATGAGCTAACCGTTAGCCAACGAGCTGACTGTGTTCAGACTCACTGCTGTCGTAGATCGGCTCAGACACGACCGGCTCGAGCCGTCTGGAGAAACCTCCGTCGCTGTCGGGGAGGAAGGCCGTGAACATGAGCCGAACCACGCTGAGGTCCATCTCTTTGGCCTGCTGAGTCGCCGCGCTGCTGATCACGCTGCGCTGCTGGTCTGAGGAGATGGAGGACAAACACAGACACGAACATCACGTCTCAAAAACTGAGGACAGAACAAAATGTAAAACACAAGAACTCTGCGTTTAACATTTTGCTTCACTTTCTAAAAACTCCCACTGTTTTAAAACTTATCCTCCTTTTCTAAGACGTCAGCAGACCGAGCAGGACTGACCGCTGAGCTCCCGGGGGACGCGGACCTCCCCCTGCAGGGTGTCGATTTCGTGGTGGATGGAGACGCCACAGTTGTATCCCATCCTGAAGGCCTCCACCATCCGCTCCTCCAGAGTCTTCGCCACGTTCTTCTTCGTCACATGGAGGATGCCAAGGTTCGGAAAACTAGAGGGAGCAAAGAGAACCACAGCTGAGTGTGACGGCGGACACTCTGTGTGTGTGTGTGAGTGTGTTTGTGTGTGTGTGTGTGTGAGTGTGTGTGTGAGTGTGTGTGTGTCTCCTGCTCACCTGATGGTGGAGTCTTTGGGCTGCAGGTCGACGATGCAAACACCTTTGTCACACTGTTTCCCCACCAGACTGTGAGCGTGGAGCTGAGGGATGGAGGTCAGTGCCGTCACCAGCTGCACCACCACCCGAGCCGGACCCTGGTAGTTACTGATCTGCATCACACACACACACACACACACACACACACACACACACACACACAAACACACACACACACACAGTTCTGGTCTGAATCACGAGCTCAGAGGTGAATCGGTTCAGATTCTCCTCGATGACTCTGAGCTGATCTGAAGCCGTTTGGAGGTTTGGTGTTTCTCAGTTTTTCTCTGCTGTGGTTCACAAACACTTTCTCTTTAAGAAATGACTCACAGCTCGTCTCCATCACAAAGACTCCAAACATCACACCCGAATCTGTTTCACCTCAAACAGGCCGAAAATAACGACTTTATTTTCTAAGAGAAAGACAGATGATTCATTCATTTTGTGGCCAAAAACTTGTTGCAGAAGCCGACAGGCGTCACGGAGGGAAAAGAGACAAACTAGTGTTTGAAAGAACAAACTGTGTTACAGTTTTTATCTCCAAATCACAACATTAACAAATATTTACTGTGTTAAATTAAAGTCACAGATAATAAATAATCGTAAGATGGATGAAAGTCTTCATTTGTTTGAAATAAAAACACGAAACAAGTGACTTGTTCATGTCAGACCGTCTCGTTTGTCTCCGTTTGTCTCCGTTGATAATCATTTCAGAGCATCTTGTATTCATTGAAGTGATTGTCATTGAAAGTCATTGATGGGTTTTCCAATGATCAATATTTGTTTACAGTCGTTTCTTCACGACCTGTTCTTACTTTTCTGGGAGTCTTTAGTTGAACTGAATGATCAGTCAGTCATGAGTTTATCAAACCGATCATTAATCAATACTTCTGAACATTAAGTTGAATGTTTGCGTGAGTTCGTTCAGAGTGAGTCAGAGTTGAAAACACGTTCGGCCTCTTTGAGTCATTTTTACAGAGAATTTCCACGTTCTGCACATCAAAGTCCAGAAAACCACAGTTTCCACACTGACACCCGTCAGACACGCCGAGCCGCTGATCACAGATCAGTTTCTCTGTCGGTCAACAGTTTGAACAGAAAGCAGAGAACTTCAGGGTTCTGCAGCTTTATTCAAAGCAGCAGTTCCAACAGGAGATGAGACCGAAGCTTCGGGGCAGGTTTCTTTTATCAGAGTGTTTCTGTTCCTGGTTCGTTTCCTTTTCTTTTGCTGCCTTTGAACTTTTCTCCCACACGTGGAATAATCTCCGAACATTATCTCATCGTTTTATTGTGTTTGACTGAGCTGTTCTGCATAAAGGAAATCAGATAAGAAAAACACCCTGTTCCTGTTTCGTGTGTGTGTGCATGTGTGTGTGCATGTGCGTGTGTGTGTGTGTGTGTGTGTGTGTGTATCTTGCCACTGCAGGTATTTGCCTGCAGGAACGTTGCAACTGTCACAGTAAATAAACCTGAGCCCACTTCCTCTTCCCAGTTCAGACGGCCAATCGAGCGCTCCGGCACTCAAACGCAGTTCCTAGAAACACACCGAGTGTTGTTACTGAGAGTGTGTGATGGTTTCCTGGCTCGAACACGTTCTCACTAAACGTCCTGCGGCAGGCTGAAGCAGTGGGGTGCAGCTTGCAACAGAAGGTGATCGTATCAGTCGCTGATCACACACTGAAGCTGATTGATCCTGATGCAGTAAAAGCAGCTCACGGGTCTGCAGAGCTGCAGAGCTGCAGAGCTGCAGTCGTGCAGTCGGAGCTTTGCAGCAGCAAACATGAAGAAACGTGTTGCACAAAGATCAGAATCACACACCAGGACCTGAATCTGTCACACAGTTACAGGATTACTTGTTCCAGTATCACAAATGTTTGCAGTGTTACAGCAGACAGACCTTCAACCTGAGACTCAGGAGAGAAACTCTCCTCCCAACCTTTAACGGATGAAACCTCAGCAGGAGAAACAGAGAAGACACAGAACATAAAACTCAGAGTGCAAACAGCCAGGATCACACTGTCACAGCTCATCTGCACTGAGATCTGGTTTAAAATGTGCGAGAATTCACTGGAAACAGCTGGAAACATCCAAAAGTGTCTTTTTCTCACACTAAACTCTGAACTGTCAGAAAATTCAGCTCACATTGTTTCAAACTTTCCTCCAAAATGAACCAAAACCTGTTTAAAGACATGCGACTTCCTGCAGACTGAAACACAGACGGAGCAGCAAGACAACAAATAATTCAAACAGTGATCATTTATTTCAAATCAGAGCAGAAAGTCTCAGATCTGCTGCTCCTCAGACACAATCTGAACACCTCAACCACATCATTATATTAACACAATTAAGCTGTAACTGCATTGACACTGCAGTGCTGCAGACACGAGTTTAAACTGCCACAAAAATCTGATCTGATGACAGAAGAGGCCTCATGTGCTTCTTCATGGTGTATTTAGAAAAAATGTGCAAAAAGTCACTTCCTGCTTTCAAAATTTTGCCTTTGACCGAAACAGAACCGTCACAGTATTTCATCCTGATTTCTCAGTGATGCAACACAAACAGCTGAGGTTTGCATGTTTCTGATGTGACTTCATGGCTCGAACACTAAGTCAGAAAAAAAGAGGCGTTCTCCATTTTTTTCTGCCAAAGAGGCGCAAACGCAAAGAAAAGAAGTGAGAGTGCACAAACTGCAGCGTGAAGATCAAGGCAAAGTGAGCATCAGATTACGGAGGGACACACCTGAAAACACACCTGAGGCTGTGCAGTCACAACAAAGGGTTAAAGGCAGTTCAAAGTGTTTGTGGGCAGAGTGGGCAGATGTTTCACCTCTGGATGAGCAGCTTTCATCTCTGAGCTGAAACCCAACACCTTTCCAGCTCATGACGCAACTCCACTTCCTTCTAATTGCATGTGGGCGTCAGGAGGAAATTCCCAACAGACACGAAACACAGCGAGGTGTGTGTGTGTGTGTGTGTGTGTGTGTGTGTGTGTGTGTAAACCCGGACAGGTCCAGGCCAGCAGAGGACTCTTCTTAAGTTGCTTTAACCCAGAATTCAACTCGTGTCTGCAGGCACTTTCTCAGCTGCGTCAAAGCGACGAAACTCACTTCGTTTATCGTTTTTTTATCGTTTTAATGAGAGAAAAAGTGCAGAAGGTTCAGGTTTGCATCCGGAGCGAAGTCTGAGTACAAATCAGTGACCTGTGGCACGAAAATCTCTAAAAAAAACCCAACTTCCTTCACACCAAAGTCTGAGCCTTCACCACATGAATCTCACATTCGATGAGTCAAACGTTCCACCAAATTTAAGTTTAAAAATCTGTTCGCTGGAATTTGAGATCGTCTGACAGAAAAACATCAACGCTGACTGTCTCCTCAGCAGCCGGCGGTGAGGGGTCAGAGGTCAGGGGTCTCAGGTTCTGATACAAGGAGTGTATACAGGTTTTTACACACACACACACACACACACCCATCAGACAGGTCTTCATTTTAGACACGATGTTTTTCTTTGTTGACCAATAAAAAAGACTTCAGACTGTTTCAGTGTGAAAACATCAGTGAAGTTTCTTTAACAAAAGTTCACGTCCAAATAATTTATCAAGACTTCCTGAAGGTTTCATTAGAAAAAAAACGTAAGTTGGAACTTTGTGTTTGGAAAAACTGTGGATTCGTTCGGTTGGTCATCGGAGAGGCTCTGAACAGCAGAACATGAACCTCATCATGTGTGAAGATATGTGATCTTCATCTTCATCTTCATCACCACCATCATCATCATCATCATCATCTGACGGGAGGAAGTTTCCTCTCGGCAGCCGCGACACACAAACACATCATGAACACATCAACATGCTGCTGAGCCTCCACACGAAGGGAGAAACTACTTCCTGGTTTCTGATGATGTCATAAAAACACCTCATCACATCAACAAAACATTTAAAACTTTGAGAGAAACTGCACGATGTGTCCTAAAACCAATATCTAGATATTTTTAGGCTATATCGCGATACACGATATATATCTTGATTTTTTGATTTCTCCTGTAAATCACTGTATAAATGTTAAATTCAACCCTTTGATGCATAAAATGACATCAGTGTGATGATTAAAGTCGACCTTTCTATTGCAGTTTTTTAAATTTGCATGCAAAAAGGGGAAAATCACGATCAAATTAACTTTAGCAAACCTTTTACAGCCTATAAGCCGCACCTGTATATAAGCCACACCCACTAAATTTAACAACTAAAACCACTGAAGCTTCTTCTTCTGTTGCAATTTAATAGCATCAGAATCACTTCGTCAAACACGTTCTTGTTTATATTTGTTTATATTCGTCCGTAAATTAGCCGCATCAGAGTTTAAGCCCGAATGTTCAAAGCTTCGGAAAAAAGTAGCCTCTTATAGTCCAGAAATTACGGTAATTAAACCCAGGCTGCTGCATTCACAAGAAACTCAAAGAGAATTACAGCCGACGGCTTAAAACATTTACGTGACAGTTTGTACTCGATGGTCGCGATGAAGTCATTTCATACATCTCATCAGATACAAAGATACATCGAGTTTATTCGAAATATTGCCCAACCCTAAGTGAAATAAAAGATTTCTTAACAAAAATTATCATTTTTCGTTCGTCCATCCAGCTGAGTGTTCAGTGTTTCACCTCCTCCAGGTAAGTTTCCAGGTGTTTCCTATCAAACATGTCTACTGTTTGAATGAAGAACCTCCTTTTTTAATTTAAACTAAAACAAAGAAAAATGCTTCAAGAACTTTTCTGAATGTTTCCAAACACTAAAGGTTCTGAATAAAACTAAGTTATTAAATTCAGTCTTTTTTCCATGAGACGGTTCTCTGTGAATAACTGCCTCTTGAATGAACAATGATTTCCCTGTCAGACTGCTCGTGAAGACGATCAGACGTTGCGACACTCGGCCTCCAAACGTCTTTTGTCTTTAGCAGAAGAGAAAGCAGAAATGAGTGAGCGGAGACAAAGAGTCAGACTGCAGCAGGAATCTGGGGATTTCCCGTCTCTGTTTGGTCAGAACACGATGGAGCTTCAGCCTCCAAACTAAACATCAACAGAAACAACATGAAATTTAAGCTCCTGTAAGTCTGAGAGTCTCTCACAGAGGCAGACCTGAGCCTCAGACTCCACAGACACCGATGAGACGTTCAGGTCGATGAACGGGAACCAGAGCGCCGCAGCTTAAATATGTTTACAAGTTTCTGCTCTGAGGAAAACAGATTTCTGTCCAAAAGACTTTGAGACATGAAGCTGGAAAACTCAGGTCAGTCCTGAACTACCAGCAGTTTCATCCTGATCCTGAACCCCGTTTACTCCAAACATCCCACTGAACCCGAGTGTTAATAAGTCAAAGCCTGTCAAACATCAGAGTCTTTAAAGAACGTCCAGGTTTTGAGTCGCGGCTGATTTTCTGATAAATTCAGAGCAGACTGTGATCTCGAGCCACAAAAGTTCCTGAGTAACTTTGTCTCTTCAAGAGAAAACGAAGCATTTCTTAATGCAGAGCTTTTTTCTCTGATTTCTGGGTGAAAGCAGCAGTTTCCTCGTCCCGACGTGATGATAACACGGCGTCTGAAGACACAGACTCACCACACCAACGAAGGACAGCTCATGCCACCTGTGTCCCAGCCAAAAAGTTGCATTTGAACACACCACAGAGACTGAAGCTGACAGTCAACCAGCATGAGGTTCGTCTGAGCTGCAACACGGATTTAAACCAAAAAAAAAGAAATAAAAGGTTCATAAAAGGTTCATTTATTTATTTTTTCAGGAGCTTTCAACTGCGTCTCAGCAGCAGGTCAAATGGAGGTAGAAGCTCCAGAAAAAGACAGAAAGAGCAGCTTTGACTGAACTTTTGTTTCCAAGGTCACAAAGGCTCAAACTGTTTCCTCCCAGCATGCACGGCTGGTCAGAAACAGAGAGGGCACACGTTTCATATTGAACCACAGGCTTTGTTCACAACTGCTGCACAGCACTGAAACAACAGAGAACTCGGAGTTCAGTGAACGCAACACCAGCTGCCTCCAGCTCACATCACAGCTGTTGTGTTTATGCTCATTTGCATGAGCTTTTGTTTGCAGAGTTCGACGTGAAGTCGCTCAGAGTAAAACTGTGAAGACAGACAGACAGGCTGACAGACAGACAGACAGGCAGACAGCCGTCTCTCTGCTCTGAACCTCAGCGCTCGTGGTCGCAGCTCTGCGTCTCTGTGTGCATCTGAGAGTTTGATCACTTCCTGGACATTATTTTTAGACGCATCATTTCACTCTGGAATGAAGTCTGAATGTCACTTACTGTCAGCCGCCTGCTCGCTGTCAAACAGGTGAGTCAGCCTGCAGCTGCACGTGTGTGTGTGTGTGTGTGTGTGTGTGACCTCACAGTTCGAACGGCAGCTGTTTAAAACAAACGTCTTCACACTCAGCAGATGCGCTCGACCTGCAGAACACAGGAAGTCTTACCTTGACGGTGGGGTAGGTCTTCCTGTTCTTCTCGCTGGTGGCTCCTGGCAGGCCGCCGTGAGACGGACCCTCGCAGCCGTACCTGAACCTGAAGCCACGCTGAGGCAGAGAGACAGACAGACACACATCAGGACACACGGCGAGCGTCTGACAGGAGGGTCAGCTGATGATGAGTGACGGCAGAGTGTGTGTCAGCGTCGCTCTGCGTCACACACACTGTTACTGATGCTGACGTGTCTCAGATTGTTTGTATCTCCTCACCTCTGCAGCTTCACAGCTCAGATTTCACATAAATCAAACAGCTCCTGTCTGAAATTTGCTAACTGTCACTGTTTCCATCTTCGTTTAGAGTCCGATCAGGTGACTGAGAACCTGATAAATGTTTGACTTCAAATCTCAGTTATTCTTAACACATTAATGCTTCAGTAAGAGTCAAACAGACTTTAAGCCCTAAAAAATGATTCTTCTAGTTAAATTCTTTGAAAACACACATGAACCTTCCAACAACAACCTTCTCCTCATCAGTGATGAAGGAGGACAGGTGAGTCTTACCTGTTTGGGCTGCTCCACAATCTGCAGGAACGGTCCGTCCACTGAAAACACAGACAAACAAACTTCAGCATCAACTTTCACACAAACATCTGACTTTTCCGAGTCATTAAACACAACATCACAGAGCTGACACCAGTCAATCGATCAGCTGATCATTGGACGATAAATCAGTTAATCAGTTGACATGATGACAGGAAAATGTCAGTTTTCAAGCACAAATGTTCAGCCTCATAAAAGTGTCTGACTCGCACTTTTTCTGTTTTACATCTCAGTGAACTGAGACATTTACAGGCAGACGATGACGGAACGGCAGTGATGTGAGTGATGATGATCGCTGTGTGCTGCAGGTCATGATTCAGTAAGATCATTCAAATCTGAGAACGTTTTCCTGTCACTTTGATTTGAACCTGATCAAAAAAAACAGCATGTAAATCAGCCTGACTGGGCGGATTCTGACTTTCCTGAAAGAAGCTAACAGTTTCCCCTGCAAACAGCCTTCATGCTAAGCTAAACTCTTTCTGACGTACAGAGATGAAACAGAAACTCTGCAGAACTCAGATCTGGAAGGTTTCCCTTTATTTTGACCTTGTTGTGTGTAAAACTTAACACTCCGCAGTGAAAACGGTTCGTCCAATCAGCTGTCAGCTAACGGCGAGTCCCTCTAAACGACCTGATTTGTGTAACAGTCACTCTCATTAATCCTCTGCAGCTTCCTGACTGCTGCAGCCATTTCCTCCCTCATCAACCACAGCTAGTCAGCCTCACAAGAAGTCCTCAGATCCTTTACTGCAGCAAAGTACTCACACTACACTGTTAAAATACTCTGTTACAAGAACAATCCTGCCCTGACAATGAACCCTCAGTTACAGTATGTGAGTACAGTCGGTACTCGTACTCGTCTCCTCTGATATCTGATCTCTTTGCTTTTAAATGCACTGAAAACACTCACACTCAGTTTTATATTTACATCGATCTTCTTTCAGCCAAATTAAACATCTATTCTTTTTTAAATAAGAGATTTTAATCATAAGTTGCGTTTTTTAGACTTTCACCATCTTATATGTTAAAAACAAGCTTTTTACATCAACATGAGTTTCTGTTCAGCTGCTTTTATACGACCTTTGACCTCCTCTCTCTTTCAGAGGAACTGAGGTTGCGTCTATTAATGAATCACATGTAAATGAAAAGAGGAGAAACTTTCCCTCCATCCTTCGCATCTACAACCTCCTGTTTCATGTTCCTTCACAGCAGCAGCAGCGACTCAAACAGGGAAGTGAGAGCCAAGAGACGTCGACCCACAGATAACAGATACCGACACGTCACGAAACTCCTCTTTCACTTTACCTTCATCACACGGGGCTTTCACATACACACACATGTGCAGTTTCTGTCCGTCACAGCAGCTTCATCCCAAAAACAATCTCATCTGTTCGACATCAAACCCAAAAACTGTCTGAAACACTCAGAAATCCTGCAAAACCTGACAATCAAAGACACGAACACACAAAAACCTCAGAAGATTCAAAGTCCACCTGCTCGCTTCTGTCAGAGCTTTGAACCAGATCGACACCATGACGATCACCGAAGACTCGCATGCAACCAAATAATCCACCAGCTGTCAATCACACATGAAACCAGGAGACCTTCCTCTGTGAAAAACGCCTCCGACTTCTCCTCACAGCCCACAAATTCAGTTCCAGCATCAGATTAAAACAACTAACGACCGACTAACAGACGACCGGACTGACAAAGACCCAGAGAGTCGCATCATTTCCTGTGACATCAACAGGAACTGATGATGAAGATGATGATGAAGATCATGACGAAGACCACTAACACCAGGAGGACGAGTTACTGTCTAGTGTGACATCATGTACTCCGAGACAATAAAAGCACTTTATGATGTGATGTCTGTCCATTTAACACCCGGAACGTCGGAACGTCGGAACGTCG
>JAPZDZ010000026.1:25300307-25310925 GCA_029783805.1 Acanthurus tennentii | reverse complement strand
CTCCGAGACAATAAAAGCACTTTATGATGTGATGTCTGTCCATTTAACACCCGGAACGTCGGAACGTCGGAACGTCGTCAGACGGATCAACAGAACTGTAAACAGGAAGTTTAATGTTGCCATGGAGACAACCAGCTGGTTTCTAGCTAACCTGAGCTTCACGCTTTAGCCAAAACTTGTTCACAAGTTGACCATCGTCTACGTTAAGGTGATCTGTGAGCAGCTTCTGTTCGTTCAGAAAACTATTACTGGATTACTTTGATACTGAAGAAAACGGGGTGATTCTAAGTGGATCTCTGGACGTTTATAGTGGATGAACATCAGCGATGTAGCCGAACTGTTGTACCAACATCTGGATGCACCTGCCTCACATCTGCCCCTCAGTGTCGTCCCTCCAACCTTCAACCCCCCCCCAGTCTTCAAACGTCTCATTTTATCTGATCAACAGTCCAGAACTCAAAGATCTTCAGTTTACAGAAGCAGAACGTCCTCAGACTGGAGAGCCGACCTCACATGGTCAGAGAAACGGTGGTGCAACACGTCCAGCTGTTCAGAGGACAGTTTGCAGTTTGAACCAGGAAACAAAGCGAAGACTAAACGGACTGAATCAGCTCATGGAGGGAAGAGAGCCAGTGGACCTTGAGCTGAGAATGTTTTGTTGACAGTTACGTTTTTCTGCTGCTTCAGATCTGCTGCACAGGTTAAACAGTTAATGGTTTCAGTTTAATGGTTAATGAGTTCATAAAGCTGAGAGCTGCTTCCACAGATATGTTCAGAGAGTTTTAACAGGCGAGCTCAGCAGTGTTCAAGTCACATCACATCATTTCTGATACAGTTATTTAATAAATGCATCAGAGATGTTGTTAACTGACCATATTTCATCTCAAATCACCAACATCTTCATTTTCCTTTTGCGTTTGACTTTGAATCACTTATCTAGAAACGGTCTACAGGCGGCTGCAGGAGACGGTCTGTGCAGTCTAACACTTCCTGTAGATCAAACTCAACAGTTCTGTCAATACATCAGAGAGAGCACGCAGAGCTGAGGAGACTCAACAGAAGGAAACGAATAAAAACACCGAACTCCACCCCGCATGCATGTTTCCTGACAGGTATGTAGGACTGTCACACCTGAGCAGGGAGGACCACACAAAACTCAACTTTACAACAGGTTTGAAAAACACACAGTTGATTTAAGATGAGATAATCGTTCTGTGATAACAACATGAGAGCCTGACATTTAAGATAAAGATGATATCTATCGACAACAGACTTAAAAAACACTACAAGAGCAAACATGGCTGCTCTCGGTTTCTGTAGAGAAAGAAAAATCAATCAGTGTGACCATGTAAAGTCAAATCAAACATAAGTCCAACGGTTCAGGATAAACATTTAGTTCTTTAACAGCTAAAGAGTGAAGGTGTGACTCTCACCTGTCCGCAGGGTCGACGCCTGAGTCATCGCAGCGAAAGGTGTGAACTCCCACGCTGACTCCATCATGATGTTGTCAAAAATCTGAGAGAAGACGTCAGATGTGAAGTGAGACACCGACAGAGGTCGATGTGAAATAATCACTTAAACACCGCAGATAATGCTGATAATGAAGCCAGAAATCATCCAGAGGTGAGTTTACCTGGTTGGATGTATGAAGGTAGTGATCGTCTCCAGCCATGATGTCTGCAGAGGTCAAACACACAACACACACACAACAGTCACACACACACCGTGCAACTTTCAGCATGTGATGGTAAACACAGTCTGATGAACTAACCACGGTGCTAACGATGCAACAACCAGTATTAATTAAAAACACATTTTATACTCTTAAATATACAATTTGTTTATAAATTTTACTTCTAAAAAAAAACTTGAAAATTTTCACAAATCGCGCCAAATTACTGAGGCGCATAACTAAAATAATTTCTATGTTTGTTCAGCAGTGCACAGTGTATTTTATGTTTATTGTTTTTGACATTTTTTATTATCATTAATCCTCTGACACTTGTTGCTGCAGGGTGTCGCGCGGTCTCGCCAGATTCACATGCACGCGCCTCTGTGACTCGTGCTAGCTTTCGGCTAGCAGCTAGCATTACCGGGCTATTTTTGTTGTTTATTTCGTTAAAGGCACCTTTTCAGAAACACACAGATATTATCAGCTAACAGTCAACACCACTGACAGCAGAGCAGTCACTGTCTAACTGCTGGTTTCGCGCTACAAAATGTTCTACAACAGTTAGCTGTCTTAGCTAACTGAGAGCCAGCCCTTATTGGCTCACTGAGCAGAGAACGTAACGCCAAACTCCATTCAAAATTCTGCTCGTTACATATTTTCTCTATCATTAACATTTGAATCTCAGACTACAAAAGATAAATTAACGATCCTTAGAGCCGGGTGAATCGAGTCCTATTTTCGGGAACTATAAATCACCAAAGCAGCACACTTTAAAGTACCAGTTGGAGCTTTTTGTATGCGCGTCCGTTCACCCGAGCTGTCCTCTGCTCTCACGAACCCGAGCACTGCGCAAGGATATTCAGCGACAGAAACCAAGCTAAAAGTTCAAATTAAACAATAGAAGATTACTTAATGTTGAACATGTAAAAGCCGAATGAATCAGTGCCTCTGACATGAACCACCACTTCTGATGCAAGACCTTGTTCCCCCGCCGATTAGAAAGAAAACTCTAAGTTCCCTATTTTGACATGGGGTTTGGTGTAACGTACCGAAAGGAACCGGGCTAATAAGGAAGTGAGTAGCATAACAAAGCAAGCAAGAGTCGCGCTGAACTAGTTAACGGGTCACGCTACAATCATTGTAATAACGTAAATATAACACCGCAGCTGTGTAGTTAGCCGTTAATACAGAGAGGTTAGTTAACGGGTTCTTACCTGGTTAGCTTGGTCAGGTTAAAAGTCGGATTCTCAGCATGAACTACGAGTGACAGTCCTCGATCCACTTCACTTCAGATGACTTTTGCACATCATTTCGCCATGTCCACGCTGAACCAGTGGATCCATTTACAACAAGCTGTTTAACTGGACTGCGTCATGACGCGGCGCGACCACGTCATTACAGTCAATACGGAGAGAATTATTTTAATCCGAGCGAATTAAAAGATATTTATTCCCAAACGCGAGCGGCAGAGCCCAGCAGGTGAAACCGAGTTCGTCTCAGTTGTTCATAAAGTTGATTTCCTTCCCCACTGGAAATTCCCTGTGACGTTTAGTTCAGCCAGAGCAGGTGGAGCAAGACGAGGTCTCACTCTGAGGCGAAAACAATCACACGATCCTTTTATTGTCCTTATTGCACATTATGAGTCTTCTTCTTCTTCATGCTGCAGAACAGGAACTAAACATAGGAGAGGGTTTGAGTTCATCACTTTACGAACAACAACAGAACAACATGTGCACATACTTTCAAAACAATGAAAGAAGAAGAAAGAAGAAAGATTTACTGAAGCATCAATCAAACATCAACAAGAGATTCCCAAATTTGTAATGACTGTTGTTGTTGTTTTGTAGTTGCTGTTATTTTTCTCTGTTATTCAGTGTTTGTGTTTTGTTTCTTCTTTGTTTTTGTCTGTAATAATAAAATAATGAGATCACAAAGAAACAATCATGTTTAGTTTCATCAAATGTGTCCACCATGTTTCTCATTGCGCGAAGTGAGGACACACAGATTTATTTTGAAATATGATTTTTAACTTCTTTAAGCCCCACAAATGAAGTCCCATCTACCTCCTTTTACTGCAGTATCTTCGCACACAGTACACAAATTAATCATTTTTAGACAAAGTGGTTCATTTTTACCACCGGCTTATTTGCATAAGTTAACACAAATATAACTCTGATTTCTGATCTGCACAAAAAACAATAAATAATATTTATGTCATAACGCTCCTAAACCAATCAGAACACCTTTGTGAGCCGAAGAAACACTGATAATAAACATTCCTTTTCTGTTCATCATCAGAGGTGAAAGAGAGAGGATCAGTTCCACTGCAGTATAAAAATATAATGGTACAAGTAAAAGTCCTACATTTAAAATGTAGTACAAGTTAAACAAAATATCTTTTTAGTACTCATAGAAAGACTTCTGGTAATGGAGACTGGCTCAGCATTATACACATTAAACGACTGGATTATAATTATTGATGCAATAATGTGATCATCGCTTTAATGTTGTAACTGGTAGATTAAAAAACAAATGTAGTTACTTTCAATATTTTATCCGCTGGGTTGCTTGTGAGTTTTCACACTAATCTTTAAATATTTTCTGATTATATCTTAAATTAACTTGTCAGTTAAACAGAGAAGGAAAAGGTACAACGTTTGTTGTTGAGATGTAGTGGAGTCGATATAAAAGAGAAGAAAATTAAATACTTTGTCAATACAAGCCCCTTAAAGACTGAGCCTCAGACTAGTATTTGAGTAAATGTATTCAGTTACTCTCTACCAGGGATCGTTAGTGGGCTGAGCTGATGTCCCTGAGGAGCACCATTAGCTACACTTCAGAGTGAGTCACCTGCCAATCAGAGAACATCTTTAGTATACTGTACGTCTTTGATCTTCTGCCCCCTGCTGGCCAAACACAGCAGCACCACAGCGCGCACAGCTGGCTCTTTTCTTTACTCTCACAAACACTAAACCTCACAAAAAAATCTAATTTGTTTCACATTCCTGAGATTAAAATCTGCAGTAAATCAGAGTTAAATTTAAGATAAAAGTTTAAATGTGTTTGTTTTCCCACAATCCCCCTGAACACTGGTGCATCTATGTACTTTCAGCTCACTCATCTCACTGCTCATTTGTTTTTGAATAAATATTTGTTGCATATTTACTGCATCAATATATCACATTCATTGCCTCTGTAGCAGATAATATTTCCTTTTATTATTACTCTTTAAAATATTTTTAAAATTATATAACAAATATCATTTTATTGTTTTCTTTCTATTTGAAAGAAACAATATCTTTTGACTGCAGGGTCACATCCAGAGTGAGCGTCTGTTTTCATACCAACACTAAGAGTGCATTTCATATGAATATAATATATATAAAAATTATGTCTTTGGTGAAGTAAAAAACTAAAAATACAAGAAATGCACATCTGCAATGTAACACAACTGGTGTGAAAAGGAAATATGAAAGTGAAGTCGTGAAGTACTAGAACATCAAAACTTACTTAAGTACAGTATAATTAATCAAGTATTATCGATAGTCATGCCTTAAAAAAACTGTGTTATGTGGATTAATCTCCTCCTGAAAAAGACCCAAACTAATGTTTATATCTTCTGAATGAACCAATGGGCTTCAAGCTGAGTTCCATGACAGGAAGTCCAGAAATATGAGATTTTTTTGTGTGTGTCGTCATGAAATTTGTTGAAAAGATTAAAAACAACAGATAAACAAACAAAAAAAAACCAGAAGAGTCATATTCCAGCTCTGCATCCTGACCTTCATCTGAACTCAAAGCTGATGTCCAAAAGAAATCACAGAAACCATGATGACTTTAGTTCTTAGATAGTCTTTTGTTTATTATGATTTATGTACTTTACATATTTAGCTTTAGTTGTTACAACATTCATTATAACCCAAACTTCACATGAAAGAGCTTCTGTAAAACAATTAGTGCAATTAAAACTTTACAGTTGGAACTAAAAAAACAGCTTCTGTCTGCAAAAATATACATATCATCTATTCAATAGAACTTCAGGTAAAAACTTAAGACAAAACAGCGAAAAGAAGGAAAAAATATCTAGATGACGTTTGGAGGCACGTTAGCTCAACACACACACACACACACACACACACACACACGTGAAACATCAGAGCGTTTCGGTGAGGCACTACCAGACTTCACCCTGCAGACCACGCCCCCTCCTGGCCAGGTGTCTGAGGGGCGGGGCTTAATGATGACAGGTAAGTCAGACGCTACGAGGCACAACGGACGAAGAAAAGCAGGAAAAAAATCACGTTAAAGCACATTTTTTTTAAAAACATTCAAGAACCAGTAAACAGAATTTATGGCATTAATGAGTAAAAACTAAGAGAGAGAAAAAGAAGAAGTCGTGGATGCAGGAAGAAACATTTCTACCTGCTCAAAATGTGAACAGGTAAAAAGCAGTTTAGCCTCTGAACTTCTGCCACTTCTGATTCCTTCAAACCAATCAAACTTAATTTAAACTCTAGAAGAGATCAAAGTGTTTCATCTGATCAAATCAAAGTAATGAAGCTGACGTCCATCTGACGGAAGGATGCAGCCACAAAAACATCTAAATATTTGACTTGTTTTCATAAACTGCAGCTTTATTTTTAAATGAGCCTGAAAGACTCTTGTTTCTCTCAACCTGATTTATTTTTTGATACTTTTTTACATTTTTCATTTTTTTCTGTGACTCATCCCTTCAGACTTCATGTCACAGAGAATGAAAGTGTCTTTTTTGGACACGAGTCTTCAGTGAGGGAACATCTGCTGCAGGATCTGCAGGAGTTCAGAGGTCAAAGCTGCTCGTCACATCGTGTTTTTTCAGCGATGGTTCTTTAACAGCGACAGCGGACAGACGGATTCGTTAGTAGGTACGAAGAGGAGAAAAAAGGCTGCTGCAGTAACACTCAGATCTACAGTACGTCATGCATGGAATCAAACACTGTGCCAGGTTGTGTACAGATTAAACTACTCACAGCTACTGTCAGTACGCACAGTGTCTACCATAGAAAACACTTCAATATGACTGATGAAGCTCAGCAGTTCACTCCACAGTCGGTGAAGAAGAACAGTTAATGCCACTGATGTGTCAGCACTTGTTCTCAGATCTCCGTTCCTTCAAAGCCACGAACCGTCGCTGTGATCTCAAGTCATTTCGGTGCATTTGATGCATCCATCTGAAACAATCCGTCTGGTTTCAAGGCTTTGAGTGAAATCAGGATCCTTGAATTTCATGTCAAACACAGAACTATAACACATTGTTATCTTTCAGCACCAAAAAATCTAAACAACGTGAATCTTGATCAAAAAAATGAACAAGCCTAAATATTACGACCGAAGTACAGTGATTAATACTGTTGTGGCTACATGGAGAGCTGGGACCTTCAGCAGCAGATCCCTGGTCAAGTCCAAACTCTGTCCTTTATGTTCTGCATCTCTGGGAATGTGGACGAAGTTCATAAAGTCCTCCTCAATCTGTCCGTCAGAGGCTGTTTGAGTAAGAAGTGGCAGCTCAAGCTCATCTGTGAAAAGGGTCCTTTAGGGTTTAAGACTCAATGGAAATGTGGGGAAATGAACTCTGCCTGGTCACGTTCACAACTTTGATAGTAATACTTTCCACCACGGCTAATACTTGTGATCTTTTGATACGTGTAGGCAGCGAAATGAACTCATGCAGGCTGTAATTTAATGCTGTCAACCAGCATTGGCACTGAGAATCGAATCATTGAGGTAAATGATGGAAAATCGATAAATAATCTCCCAAACTGAGCAATTTTACACAACAACTTTTATAATTCCCTCAAAAAAGTTATATGTCATCAATAACATTAACTTTCTCCCCTACACTGTGAATTATTCTCATTAATTACCAAGTTTGTTTCCTCAAATTAACTTTATTCTGTCAGGCTAGCTAGCTTAGCAGGTAGCTTGCAGAATATTACTGCCTCAGCTGTCACACTGCACGTCCACGTTTTAGTAACTAAACCTTAAATTTAATCTACATAGCAGCTGTTTCAGTCATCTAGCTTCATAGCTGAGTATCTAATTAGCTTTCCTAGCTAGTACTGTTTTTAGTTCAGCTTAGCTAGCAACTAGCGGTGGTTTTCTGGCTAACTTCTGGTGTTATTGGTAACAACTGTGCTGAAATTACTGTGCCAACATTTAAGTACATTTCTACCATTGATTTATGATTTCCAGACTCAGTCGCTCTGTCACTTTTTGTAGTTATTCATTATCTCCATTTATTTTTACCACCTGTGGCATGTTTTGGTGAGTTAGCCAGCTAGTTTTCCAGTAGACTAGCTAAATCATCTTGCTAGTTTTCTTGCTAGTGTCTGATGCTGCGTACAATTTTGACAATGTACCTTTTTTTTTCAGTCTGTTGGGCGTTTTTTGTTCTGTTTTTTAGATTTTGGGGTTGAACATGGAGACTGTTTGTGTTTAGAGGAAAAAAGGGGGATTCCCCGTGTTGACCCTCTCAGAAGAAATTACATTTATAAACTGAGCTATAAGCTGATAAAAAATATTTGTTATCTTACTGGCGTGACTGGACACCACTTCCCTTCAAGTATGTTTGTCATTATAAACTCAGCTTAGCACATTGAAAACAGGCTAACTGAGGCTAACTGCTATCAAATATCACAGCCGAGTCTGTTAGCATTAACTGAAAATAGCTCAAAGCTGCAGCACAGTTTTCACTACACTTTTTAAAACAGCACGACGTCTTCTTACTTAGCAACAACACCATCTGTAGCATGTCACGTATGTTTTATAGTTTTTATTACAAATTCTAACAAGCAGATGTGAAACCTGTAATTTACAGAATCTGACTGATCTTTCTGGAGATAATATTGTTAAATCAGTTCAGATTAAATCAGCTACAAAGTGATGCTACCTGACTTAGCAAACATTAGCAGGGACTAACTAAGTTAGCTTTTGTTGATGTTGTAGTTAGCCTTCCATCTGTTAGCATAACTGTTTCTCTAGAAATTTTACAATAACAGTTTAGAACGGTCTGTGTAATATGTTATAATATAAAGTGAGCTGTAAGTTTTAAACACACCTTCGATGTGATTAATTAGCAATTTGCCGACCAATTTCTTTTCAACTTTGTATTTCTGTTGACTACATTCTCTCTTCTTTTACGTAGTTTTTCTACCTTTAGCATGATGCATCATCTAACATGTGATTTACCAGATTTAATCCTCGTAAAAATGAGTCGACTTGCATTAATGCATTTTTTTTGTTATAAATATGAGATGATAATTTGTTGTAAATCAGACTTGAACAGCAGGTTTTTCTCGTACACAGCTGGTGATGTTTCCAAGCACAGACTGTGCTTCAGTTTTCAAATTCGTCTTCAGTTAAAACCGTTTTCACAGCTCAGACTGATGTGACATTTATTTTCTAATCTCTCATGAAATTTCCAGTCACAGCAGACGTTGTGGTTTCAGAGAATCAGAGGTTTCTTGTTTGGTTCTTGCACGTTCATGAGCTTCAGAGAGCTTCGCTGCAGCGTGAACGTTGTCTAAACCAACTTTACCAAAACTTTTTAACAAGAGAGAAGAAGAAAGCGAGTTCAGCATCCCAGACTTCTGGTTCAGACCGACATCGTGTGGTTACAGCTTCTTCAGTAAACTGCCTGTCAGTGTCTTCAGGAGTGCTTCATCACTAAGTTTCCTCTTTGCTTCTGTTATAATTTAAAACACTGAGGTCATAATCACTTCATAGCTGCACATTATTTTTCACAACTAAAGTTATCACACTGTATCAACAGACACTGCGTCTACGTCTACTCACTGTACAAATACAGTCACAACTTCACAGAAATTTAACAACTTCTGTTAAATACTTTTCTATTTGTGTTCGACTCCAGAGCCGATCCGAACGAGAAAGAATCTAATATCAACCCTTTGTTATTCAAAGAAGAATCCTGCTACGAATCTATTGATAACTGATTTTAGACGAAAAGTTACTGAACAATGACTGTAGTTACTGAAAGTTCTGCGATAAACGATTAAAGTGTTTTGTCAGCAGGATGGAAATGTGATCCTGACTGGGCCGAACTCATCTTCATCCCGTCATGTGCAGGCTGTAAAATTCAAACCTCCTTCAGACTCTCAGTCGATCTGCGACCCGTCAGCATCGTTTCAAAGATACCAGTGAAAACAGCTGCTTCACCAAAATGGCTTCCCAGGTGCAACAGGAAGCAGCCGAGAGGCAGGACGCTGATTTTCAGGTGTGTGTGTGTCAGTGTCCTCCGTCTCTGGAGGAAGGACTCTCAGAGCGTCCGTCCTTCACACCAGCTGATGACTTCTTCTGCTTCTGCTTGGACTTCCTCAGCATCCGAACCTTCGGACACATCAGAGAAAACACACAAAGCAGGTAAGAATCAACCACAGGTACACACACACACGACATACACACAAACTACAGGTTTACATCATCATTTAATATGTGAAAGGACGGATAGATAACGAAGTGAACGTGTGGAGGAAAGGAGTTGATAAAAACAAACAAAACAGACATGGAGGAAGCAAAAGGACGAACTACAGAAGCCCAACAGGGACAAAAAGAGGGAACCTTTGGTCCAGCAGCAGAGATGATGATGTGTCCAGGTGGTTGGATCCACGGCTCTCCGTCCACCTGCACAGGTATGGGTTTGCTCACAGTCAGCCTGATGTAGTTCCCCTGAGCAATACGGATCCCCGAGCGCATACCGCTCTGCACCTGGCCCTGCACACACACACACACACACACACACACACACAGACACACACACGCACACACAGAGATACACACACACACACACACACACACACACACACACACACACAAACAGAAAGTATTCAGTTTGTTTGTAAGTGTAGTTCATTGTATTTAAGTGACAAGCCTGTTTTCTGATCGACTGTG
>JAPZDZ010000026.1:24748784-24759980 GCA_029783805.1 Acanthurus tennentii | reverse complement strand
AATTCTGACTCTTCTTATGTGTTTTTACTCATTTTCACCTTGTTATTGTCCATGAAATCAGCGACCTGATGGAGATCAGGTGTGCAACCTGAGGCAGCAGCTGCTGGTTGGACTGAACCAACTGAGCTGAAAAAAGGGGGGTTAAGTCGGATAATTTGCTCCTGTAGTTTGTTTAGTTTGAGTTTTTCAGTCTTCGCAGTGGCTCAGCGTGCCTGTTCTTTGATTTAAGTTCTAGAAGAACTTTAATCAGTGGAAGAAGTAATGACTTTAAGCTTAATGACTTTAACCTTTTGCTAATTCAGTCTCCCTGTAGCTGTTGTAAATAGTAAACTCCAGCAAGTATTTAAAGACAGACTGTCTGCTGACAGACTTCAGCTGTGGGCTGTTGGGGGGATGTTGATGTCAGAGCAAAGAGAAACTAAAGTAAAATGGGACGATTTGTGGCTGAAGAGTTGTGACGCCGTTGCTTCGTCACAGACGTGACTCACTTTAGAAAGAAAACCATTTGACTTTAAAAGAACAGACTCAGATCAATCAGGGGTCAATGCTTCTGATTCCTCCACCTGTCTGAAGCTCTCAGCTCCGAACCTTCAACAAACCAACAGGAATAATCCTAAAAAATATGCAGTTTAAATCTCAAAAGGCTGCTAATTTTCTAAAACAGCTCCTTCTGTTCGATGCTTTCGAGGGAAACAGTGTCTTTGTTTGGGACTTTATTCATCTGATTAATCAACATTTAGTGAGATCGGCTCATTATAGGTTTGATTTTGTCTTTGTTGGCCCAAAAAAATCAAGAAATATCACCAGATTTGTATCAGACTGCTGCTTTAAAGAGCCCTTTAATCACACTGTTTGTTTGAGGAAATGAATTAAACATTAATGTAGAAAAATAAGATTTTCATTCATGAAAAAAAACACAAAACTGATGTGATTTGAACAGTTTTTTTTGGACGACAGTGGAGATCTGAGGCACAGAGGAAGCAGATGCATCACCTGAGATGAACACAGGGGTTTTCTTTTGGTAACTTTACCTTCTGAATCCTCTCAGATCATTTTAGAAACTTGATTAATGCCGCTGTCGCCCTTCAAATACGAGTTGAATGATGTCAGCGAGGAAACCAAAGTGTTTTCATGTCTGTTTACCGTGTTTTTACATTTCAAGAATAAAACAGAAACAGTCAGACTTACAATTAAGCCTCAAAGAAAAAGCTCCTGTTTGTTATTGTGAGAGTAACATGAAAGAAACAGCTGTTTTTAATATGAAAACATTCATATCATACCTGTGTTCACACCTGGAGGAACATGTGATTCAATGGAAACAGGTTAACCAGTCAGGTCGTTTTTTTTTTTTCTCTCAAACACGTCGCGATGGAGCAGAAACGGCTGTTTAATCGCCTCCAAGCTTTTGTGTTTGAGGGAAGTAAAATTCCTGGGATCAATAATCTGACTGAGTGCTGAAGATGGAGGCAGAGCAGGATCGTTGGATGGAAGCTGCGATGATTTGTAGAAAAATGCTTCCTCTTTGCTGATCTCTCGTTTTCCCTGCAGGGGGAAGGAAACATAAAAGTGCCTCATCGTACGTTAACTCCTTCGGTTTCCTGTTAAGATTTCAGAACTGCAGGGAAAATTGACTTTTCTAACTCGAGCTCTAACAATGCCACCAGTCGGCCCATGAATGAATGTTTCTTCATTAAGCTAAAGCCTCCTTGGTATACATTATGTAAACCAGCACTCAATACACCTCAGGTGTGCACTTAATTCTGCTCTCTTCCAACCTCACCAATAGCGTCATTAAAACTCCATTAGGCATAATAAAGGAAGGAGAACTCGTTGTGAATTGCTGAGAGCCAAAGTATATGGCACACTCCTCTGAAGTGCTGCTGGGAAAAAGACATTCTGCGTCTGACTCCTCGCAAATGAAAACAAATGAAGAAATGTGAATTGGAGCGTTGCGGTGTCACCTGGAGCCGAGCGGGACTCACAAAACACGAAACCACACGGCAAATATGAGTTGATGAAGAGCATGAATCAGGCATGTGAAAGTTGACTCAGGCCGGCCGGGTTTTTATCCTCAGGGTGGTTTTGTGTTTTCTATATTTCACTGGACTACAGATGGTGTCTTCGATGAAGAAAGAGAAGCTCTGCCCACTAAAACCATTAAAGTCCCTGAATCTGGACCCGGTGACTGTCCGGGAGCCTCTGAGACCTGATCAGACCTGCTGTTACAACGGGACAGTTTTTGGCCCAAATCACCTGATTTCAGTGTAAATGTGAGGGCCTCCATCAATCTGAGAACCGCAGCTACGAGCTTCAGGAGGCTGCAAACGGTGCAAAGCTGCACAGCTGATGATGTGGATTTCACATCCGAGCACCCAGAGGCATCTTAAGGCATAAAAACACGTCTTAATGGGGCATTTTGCATTATTAACAATGAAAACGCACAGAAACACAGGTTGTGTGTAAACATCCAACAGTAAATCTACTAAACACAAACCAAAGCCGGACCATCGACCGGCCGGCTGCAGCAGGACCCCGGACCTTCAGGGTCCACGTGACCCCCGAGCTGTCTGCGGAAACCTCAGGATTGAAGGTCCTGAAGCTGATCTCCAGGTTCTCTGTCGTGGTTGAATCTGGAGTTTCTGTTTCCTGCTGCATGTTTTTCTTTCTAACTAAATGAATCATTTCCTCATCTGCTGGTGGGAAGCAGCTACAGTCAAAGCATGTGGAGAAAACTTCTTTACACCGAGATGTTGACCAAATATCAGAATCAACACGATGCATTTAAGAACTCGTGTTTGATCACATGACTGCAGGGTGAAGCTGGAGAACGTTCCTGCATACATGTGCAGCCTGGTCGAGGCTCTGAATGAATGAAAACAGTCAGTATGTTTTGCTGAGTGCTTAAAGGACACAAACTGAACATGATGAAGGCCCAACGTACGAATGTGCCGTGGTGCCCCCCGCAGGTTAACCAGTAACAGAGGAGTCGTTGATCCTTCTAGTTTGGAGCTGATGTTTATCAGATGTGTTGTTAGATATCTGCAGGGTTAAAGGCTTCAAACTGCAGCCTGACAGCAGAGAAAAACGAGTCCTGCAGGTTTGAGAGACTGACTCATCATCTGAATGTGATGTTGTGGTGGATGTTAACGACGAAGGTTGATTTCTGGTTAAACTTTAATATAAAAAAAGACAGAAGATCTTTTCAGTCTGTTGCTTTCTGTCCAAACCCGTCTGCTGCCTATAAAACCTTAAAGAGCTGCAGAGGAACCCTTCAGAAATGCTCATCCTGGTGCCGGCGAGCTGCTCTGAGATCTGCGGCGCCGTGCGGAGGAGAAAAAGTGGAATATGGGACGAAACGGGACGTCCTTCACTTCCTTTTCTTCCTGCAGATAAAAAATAAATAATGCTTCAACTGTTCCGAGCGCGCTCAGAAAACATGACTTCCTGTATCGCCGGGCGTGACAGACATGACAGGCGGAGCAGTTAAGCTGACACGCAGCCATCCTCCCTGTCATGTCGAGAGCAGGGGGAGGTCAGGCGTCCTGACAGCCGCCGGACACGACGGGCCGCTCAGCCTGACGAGTCACCTTCCATCCACCTCCCCAAACTACCAACTTCCTGACACAACTTCCTGCCACCGCCGCCTCTGACGGACGCCGCTGAGGACGTCACCGCGGCGATCTGCTGTCAGGGGGGAGGGGGAGGGAGGGGGAGAGGGGCCGACACATGGAGGGAGACGGAGTCAATTAAAACTAATAGGAAACAAGAGAGCTCAGGGTCAGGCAGGACACTGTGTGTGTGTGTGTGTGTGTGTGTGTGTGTGTGAGGACCAATTAGAGATGTGCAGCAACAGACATTTTGTCGGCTTCTCACTTGTTTTTTTTAACCGTGTCTGTTTTTATGTTCTGGGTTTTTTTCCTCAGTTGCTTAATGTTTAGTTTTCTGTCTTAAATGCTGCATCATCATTTATGTATTTATACAAACAATGGATCAAATAAATTAGTGAAATGTGAAGAGTTTCGAACAGGAACCAACCAGCAGAGATTTCTCTCAGATTCTGCAGCCTTGCTGAGCATTGTTTCCTGTCTGATTCAGTGTCTCCAGCTGCTGTTCTGATCCACCTGCTGCACATTCGCTGCAAACAGACGACAGATCTGACGACTGAAGGCCGAAAACACGCAACTTGCATGTCTTTTTTTCTCATTAGAAGTGATTTCCATATATTCTTTTCATTATGGGAAACAGTCGAACCAAACAGTTTTTCTTTATAATGATTTTTGAATTTGTTGTTTCATGTTTAAAGTTGAAGAAATCCACCACATGAGCTGAGGTTGATCACATTGTCAAAAAAAAAGTCAAAGTGTCTTAATAAGGTTTATTTTAAAATAGTGGAACTTCACAGAACTCTTTCGAGCTCGTAAACCCTTTGGCATGTTGCAGGTCATCTGCATGTTTCAGAGAGTAAACTGATCCGAACAGTGTGTTCCTGAGTGTGTTCTCCTCCGTGGGACACGATGTTTACCGGCTGCCCTCGACAGATATTAAGTTTTATCTGAGATGTAAATACTGTTTTTCCTGAAACAGAATGAGACTCTTTTTGTTTTTTCTTCCACCTGTTTCTGGGAGTTTCGTGTTATTGAACCCAGAGGGGAAATTGGTTTGTTAACAGCAGCGAGGAGGAGTGCAGATTACAAAGCAAGCAGAGGGGGGAAAAAAGAAGTTAATGAAGGGTATGAATATAAATAAAATCCCATTAAAGTGTGTGTCTTTATGATAGTAATAAAATATTAATGAAACATTGTAAACTGTGGAAGAAAAGAATACATTATTGATTGTGACTCATAGATCTGCTTGTTAGCGGCGGCTGTGCAGAGGAACACCATTGTTACTCCTCATACGTATAATTCTTCAGCTTTTCCTGTGAGGCTGCTGTTACCTGGAGGCTTTTCGTAATTTGTAATTACAGAGGTCGTCTGTAATCCCAAGAACATTTGCCACGTCTGTTATTTGTTTAGTAAAAGTTCCACTAAAAACTGCTTCACCGTATCTGGCCCACTATGAAACGGATATGTGATATATTTGTGATTCATGGTTTATTTAAATTGTTCTGCCTTTATTTGAGTTAAATCCAAACTTTTCTTTCTTCCTCCTCTGCATGGATTCTAACATTCTCTTCCTCCTGCATCAGACTGAGCTCATTCACCAAAGACACACCAGATTTTGCAGATTGATCGGGACTGAGTTATTCTGGCTTTTTATCAGATTGGCAAACAGCTCCTCGGCAAATTACAGAATAATCTCTCTGTAAGGAATGAGCAGAATTTAGTCTGGATTGAGCTCAGAGCCCTTCTTCTGACATATTTTAACACAGAAAAATGGATAAAAACTTGTTCTGGAAACTGAATCCTTACAGATTTTTAATGTGAATCAGTTCCATCACATGAGGAGAGTTCAGAACGGTTTCAACTTGCTGTTTTTTAAACGTTATTTATTCTACATTATAGCTTTCTCATTAAAAACAGGAAGATGGGTCCCCAAAGGACGAAGTTTTGAACCATCAGGAGCACCAGCAAGCTCCCATAATGCACCATGTTAACTGACAACATAATATCTCTTTTTGTCATCGGATCCATTCTCACTCATGAATCCTGTTGTAATCCAGAGTGAGGCAGCCGGACTCAAATTTAGCCTAACAAGCCCCCCGGCCCCCGCAGACTCACTGTATGCGTTTCACCTGTGTCTGCTAACAATAAGGACGGCTTCTGACTACAGATGCTTTCAGACCTTCAGAACGCTCTGGATGGAAGTGGCATCGTGACACTCTTTTGATATTTGGAGCTCCGGCCTCATTGACTTCGGTTCATTGTGCTGTGAGCTGCGTCGTGCTGGCACACAGCAGCTTCACGCAGGAATATGAAAGAGGAGGGAGACAGTCGGCCAGTCGAGCCGCCGCAATACCCTCCTCATTGAAAAGCACCTTGGGATAATGATGGAGGTGCTCCTAAGTGGCTCGCTGGTCAAGAGGAAGTAGGGCTTATCGCGGTTGCCACGGCAACCGGCGGAGGAGAACATCAGACGGACGCAGATGTCTCGTCTCGCCGCGTGTGTGTGTGTGTGTGTGTGTGTGTGTGTGTGTGTGTGTGTGCTCGGCCGGCCTCGTTAGGAAACAATCTGCAGCGGTTTTCATTCGAGTGGAGGGGTGAAAGAAAAGAGAGAGGAACATTGTGTCTGAGCCGATGACGGAGGGGAACGTTTCTGCATCGGCTCAAGCTCAAGCAATTATTGGCAATTTCATCATCTATGAATTCATGAACTGCACTGAAATCCATTTGTCTCGCTGCCACACAGGAGACAGAATGGGCTTTAATTGCCGTCCTGCGTCACGAAAACTAGCCTCATATTCCTGTTCTGTTTTTTTTTTTTTCCTTTACCCAGAATCCTCCTCAGCTTCGTTCAGACCCACAATTCATTCTGCTTTCATTATTTCAATTTGCGAGCACGGCTGACAACGTTTTAACCAGAGATGGTCGTCTCAGGTGGAGACTCAGGCCTGTTTTTTATTGGCCCTGCACAGTGTGTACCTTCAGCCTGACATCCACACACACACACTCTCACACACACACACACACACACCTCCAACAACACACAGCTGCAGTCTTTAACTTCAGGTCTGAGCGGCGAGTTATTAGTCACTAAGTGTGGAATTATTGTCAGTGGTAGAAAAAGCTTTCAGACACAGTTCTGTCCAGAAATACACCATTTTTTTATTTTCTCCTTTTTTTTTTGGCAGGATGGAAGAACATTTAGTCCGTAATGTACGTGTGTGTGTGTGTGAGTGTGATGTAACTCAGAGTAATTATAAATATGCAGACAGATTTAATCAAACTATTTAAGGATCTGATCACTCAACAGTGTGTATGATGAAGCAACATGGAGCCTCACAGGACTGTGCACATCCACCCAAACTCCACCCAAACCTCCCTTCAGTTAATGAGAAGATTTACTGGATTCATTGATGTTGTTGTCCATGTTTGTCCAGGTGACACCTCTCCTCCACATCACCTGTGGTCAGTGATACTCCTCAAACCTCTCCGCCTCTTTTATTGGTCTGCTGGGGTTTTTGTTTCAGTTTCTTCTGTCTGAACACGTTTCTCTGACCTCTTTCGAACCTGCAGTGATCGCAGGTCTGTTACCAGAAAAGAGATGATCAGTCTTTGTTGATCCTTGAAGAAGTTTGTCAACCTTTCAAACAGGCTGAAACATTAAAATTCAAAATAATTCTGTTTTATGTCACTTTCTCTCGGGAACTTTGGAACTTTTTCTCCAAAAATAAATGTGAAGGTGAATTTGTTTAATTTGTTTTTATAATCTGTTTTTGTGTTTTTTTTACCATTTTAATCTCAAATCTAAAATAATTTGCAGCATTTCGATAAGTTTATTAATTCCTACAGAATCAGCAGTTAAATCTATTTTTCATTAATATTTTCATCCTGCTGCCTGTAAATGTTCTCTGCTGTCTGCTGTGTTTTATTTGTCCTTGTAGCTTCGGTCTTTGCACCGGACGAGTCTCGGCCGTGTGATATTTGGCAGTAATCTCGCATGTATGATACTAAATCGGAATAAATCAAGACATCACAATGTGAATTCCTGAGTGCACGCTGAGCTGTGGGGCGGAGGCTTCGCAGGCAGTGATGGAGGCAGTGATGGAGGCCATTAAGCAGCGATGTGGAAGTGATTATCCCTAAGAAAATCAGACTGTCAGACGACTGGCAGCTCACACTCTCAGGCTTGAATTTTAAAACCGGCCTGACCTGCTGCTCTCTAAAGTGCCGCCGTCTCCGCTGCTTTTTGTGATAATCGTCACCGTCGTATCATCACCTCCTGTCAGGCTCTGATCTCAGAGCAGCCTGCGACGCCGACTTTCATCTCAGAGCAACGCTTTTTTACCTCCCTTTTCATTCTTTCAGTTCTCTAATGGGCTCAGATGACTGTTCACCTTTTGAGCTTAACACAGCCTGAGAGCGGCAGGTACACTTCTCTTTCTACCTTCTTCTTTCATTCTGTTTCCCTTTTTTTTTCTTCACGCCGTCAGACTAACCTGCGAACTGATAATGGCTTCTCCCATCGAGGATTCATCCCTCGTTCTAAAACTTTCCCCCTAAATGCAAATACACCCCGTCACATCTTCTGACTCCCCCTCCTCCCTCCCTCCCTCCCTCCCTCCCCCCGTCTCTCTCAGCTCCTCTTTCTTTTTCTTTTTTTCTGCAGAAGCATAGCAGAGGATTAGCAGCCATGCGTGACTGATGGGGAGAAGATACGCCATCAGAATAAGTTAGAGGACGAAGATCTCTCCTCCTCCTCTCTACTCTTGATTTCTTGGTGCATGAAAGAGAGAGAGAGAGAGGGGGAAAGAAATGCTCCGTCTCTCTGAAGTGTCATCCTTTCTGCTCGTCTTATGAAACAGGAATAAGTGGCTGGTTGAAGTGCAGGGAGACTCTGTTGGGCTGAATCTAATCCGATGCATGTTTCTGTGGCTGAATGTGACGCCACATCACCTGCACTGCAGCCCGAGGCCCTCATTACTGTCACATCTGACTCGCTCGCAGCCTCTGCCAGAGCGGGAGTGTGTGTGTGTGTGTGTGTGTGTGTGTGTGTGTTTCATGCCAACATGTGTAAATGAAATGGTTATAAAGTTCTCCTACACCTCTGCTCACAAAGTCTGCTTCAGTCTGAATGCTTCACAGGTTTTTATTATCAAATGTCCAAAAAATCTGTCTCAAAAACATGTTGTTGTGTTTATCTGTCAGTGAATCAGGGAGCCACCTGTGGAGTGTGTGTGTGTGTGTGTGTGTGTGTTAGGGACGGTGTCAGCATCCACATGTAGAAATCTGAGGGTCAAGAATGACTTTGTTTTGATTTTGCTTAAAGTATCAAGAAAAAACAGTTGGATCTTTATTTCATATACTTTTCTTCAACAGTTTGTATCCATTAATAGTAAATGTGTTGTAATTTTCTAAATGTACATTTTGAAAAGATGTTTTATTTCAGAGACAGAAAGATGGAAATGGAGCTCCGTGCAAACCTTTTGCTATCTAAAAGGCAGATAATCGTTGTGTTGCAGGCATAGAGGGTTTGGAAATCTACAGATTTACTGAAACACTGCAGCTTAAGTGTGTTTGAAGGATGCTGCTGCAGGTGTGCTGTAATTATTTTAATGTATTTTTAAAAAAGCCAACTCATGAGAAAGTAATTTTCTCTTAAGCCAGTACAATAAAATCCAAAGCCATCAAATCCAGTCACCCTCTTTCATCCGTACTGGCCGACTTGCTGAGGTTGGTTTGGTTGTGTGGATGAAAAAGCTGCTATTTGCTGACTTTTTTTAATGTTTCAAGCTGGCTTGTTTTATAAATCAGGACCTTGTAAAAAGGGTTTTAAACCTGCATGGTGCTGTGCTGGAGAGGACGAGCTTCAGTCTGCAGGTCACAAACCGTCAGCATCCTCAGCAGCTGATCATCCTGCTGACTCATGCAAACACACAGCTTTCCTCTTGTTTCTTCGGCGCAGAGTTTTAGTTACAGTTACTAACTTCAAAGAGTAATCAGGAGGAAATCGTGTCTGTCATGAAACAGTGACTCATGCAGCAGCGAAGCGACTTCAGCCAAAATGTGGACGTCTTCATCCAGCTTTCATCTTTTCATCCGGAGGCTCGTCACTGATGCTCATAAAACACACTGCAACCTCATTACCCACAATCCCCTCTTTCGCTCAGGACGCTCGCAGTTTCTTTTTGTTTTTTTTTAAGGAAAACGGCTCCTCTGCTGTTCGGCTTTCCTGTCTCATCCCGGCCTGAAACAGGCTGCAAGGGGAACATTTGATTGGTCGGCTGCTCTGCTATTAAGTCTGACTGTCACATGACCCGCTGAGTCAGCAGAGTTTATACACACACACACACACACACACACTGGCAGAGCAGTGATGACCTCTCCAGAGACGAGCCTGACCCCATTACAACACTGAACACTGCTCCTTCTCTATCTCCCATTTTAGAGTAATGAGTGCTGTTTAATTATTGATCAGCTGAATATGAATACAGACGTTAAGCGGAGTGGGACCGTATCTGACTGTCCTATTCATTTATTTTTCCATATACAACACTCGTTTTACTGGCAAGAGCAGATGGAATAGAAGCACAGGGAAGCCGATGTGAGTTTTATTCTGCCGGTTATGAAACGAATCAGGTGATAATTAGACTTTTTCTTACTATTTTTACAGGCTGATACAGCAGGAGAGCAGAGCGGAGAGAGAAAAGACAAATCTGGAGTTCTGTGGATGTAATTCTGCTGATAACAGCACTAAAATGTCTTCATCTCTGTCCATTAATCAATTATATCTTATGTTCCTCATGTGTCAAAGTAAAAGAGCCAAGAGTGAAAACTTATGTGGATGGATTCATGTTTTAAACAGGAGAACAGGAGGAGGATGAAATGTAAAATGTTTAGGAATAATGTGTTTGCACATGTCAGCCAAAGGGGGGCGCTCTGTTTGTGAACACAGTACTCGTCTTATGTCCTTTTTTAATGGCAGTCCGAGTAAGAAACCGCCAAAATTCAGCCACTCGAGCCACTTCACATCGATCAGCATCGGAGACAAACACTCAGGAAGCACACGAGTCGGCTCTGCTCTGTTATTTCCAAGCAGATGCTGATTTGGCTCTTGAGCTGCAAAGTTTATTATCACATTACTGACACCTACGACGACAACAACAACGGCCTCGAACTTCTGAAAGGAAAAATATCATGATCACAAGCTCATGAGTTAACGGGGTCGAAGCGGCGACTCTTCAGCCTGACATTCTCGCTGATTACACACAACAAGACGCCGCCGCATCGATACGAGCCGAGGAGACGCCGGACGCTCAGACAAGAGACTTCAGCTCAGTGAAACCACCGCTCCCCCCAGATACCAACCGAACCCTGAGAATAATGTGATCATTCTTTAAGCCTGCAATGATTTAGATCGATGCCTACATGTTACAGACAACTTCTTCTTTTTAAGATGATGCCGTGAACTCGACCAAGAGCTGCTGATCTCCACATCAGCAGGTTCCAAGCAACACGATCATTGTTTGAATGGTTGTGTTTGTGTCCTCATGATGATTATATCATATAATATTCACTCTCTTTAAGCTTCGTTCTC
>JAPZDZ010000026.1:24389496-24400646 GCA_029783805.1 Acanthurus tennentii | reverse complement strand
GCTACCAGAAGAAGCTTCGAACTGGTCCTCAATCCCACAGCAGAAACCTGGACCAACAGTATGTAATCAGAGTAGCTGCTACTCTTTCTGTCCTGATGTCGTTAGTTACTTGGAGGACCTCCACCTCCTCTCTGCTCACCAACAGGTTTCATCCGAGACGACTGATTTTGCACTCTGACTGCTTTCGTTTACAGGAGCAAGTACAGGAAATGTATTTAAATTAAGGCCGATACGATCCTCATTACATAAAATTAATAGACGTTTCCACCAGTAACTGTACTGCTGAGTATTTGTACTTTACTCCTTCCTCTCTGGCTCTGACTGATGACAGACACTCAGTCCCTGCCTGTCGACATTTTTAGCCGCTGAAGTGAAATTACTGTAATTTTCTGGGGGAGAAAAAGCTTCTAGCAGCCCGGCTAATGGTCACCATTACATTTTCTTTTCCTGACAGCGAGCCGGACCGCAGAGAGACAGGAAGTCCTCTCTCCGTCAAACTGCACATGTTCTGGATTAAAAACACCTGTTTGAAATAAGTAATCATTTAATGGACTGTAACTGTAGCCGAACTAACCAATTATGAGTGTTTAGTAGGAACATTAGCAGGTCCAGTGAAATGGAAAACGCCTTCTCTACGGTGTAGAAGTGTGTGTGTGTGTCTGGGTGTGTTATTTTACTTGGTGCTTATAATTTAATCCAAGTGGTTGGCATGAACCAAAGTGAAGTTTCCAAGACAGCAGTTGATGGTCTGATAATTCTTGTGGCATGAGGGTATTTTTACTCCTTTTTAATTTCAGGCTGAAGGTCTGAATCCTTTCAGCATGTGTTTCCTTTGAAACAATGTGAACCTGTGGCCACCCTTCACAAAAACATAAAGTATGAAAGAATTATAGTGAAAAAATATTATCAAACCATAAGTTCTGAACAAGAGACTGATTTTTCCTCCTCAGTTTGTGTCACCTGAAGGATTCATGCAGCTTCAGGATCCAGTATTTCAGATCTCAGACCAATTTAATCCAATAGTTGTCAGGATTCTTTAGTTTAATCCATAGTTTAGAGCCTTCAGATCTTGGCAGAGCTAACACTAACCTCCTTACAGCATTTTGAGTTTTTTCTCAGCTGTTGACTCGCAGAGCAAAAATTCTCAGAAACTGTATCGGTGCTGATTGTATGTAACAGATTATGAATCAAACTCAGGAAACAACAGATAGGAAAAAATGCAGATTTGGATGAAGTGGTGGTTGTGAAAACAGGCCACGGCGTCCTGTTCTCCTTCGGCTGATGGGCGCCGTGATATGAGAGCGAGGCTGCAGGCGCGATGACACGATGGCTCAGAGCAAAGTAGATCCTCTGCATGACGATGAAAGTTGTAGGGGTTTGTGGCTTGAAATGTTTTCCTCCCCTGTTCTGGAAGTCTGTGGATGCTCAAAGCTCATAATCAGACATCAGCATCACTATCGATGCCAGTTTGCGTTTAAAAATCTGGACTAAAAGGATTTTAACGTCTGGAATTTGTTTCATAACGAGAATAAAACTGAAATACTTTGACCCCTCTATCATTGTTTACATAGAGATATGTAACTCAGACTGTTGTAATCCATGAAATCATAGTCAGAAAGTGGGAGCGCGGAATAAACACTGAGCTCAGGCAACACACACACACACAGACACACACACAGACACCAAACACACACACACACACACTCACACACACACTCTTCATCTCTCTTCATTCAAAGGGCAGAGCTTTCCATAGAAGCAGGGGGAGATGAGAAAGATGGAGGAGGCAGAGGGGGTCAGCACTATGAGTCAGCACACACACACACACACACACACACACTCAACACACACACACACACACAGGTCGTTGTGTTACCATAGAGACAGCCCAGTTGGCCAGCGTAAAAGCAGGAAGGACGTTGCCGGACTGTTAATGTTGAGTCCAGACGGGGGAGGAGTCAGAGAGGAGACCTCATTAACCTTTGACCTCCTCACTCTCAGCTGTTAATAACTGTCTCTGAGTGATATTTGACCTTTGACCCGGCGGGCTGGGCACCTGCTCGCTGTTGTTTTGATCTCTGTGCTGTTTGCTGAAAGTCCAAAGGTGTGTGTGTGTGTGTGTGTGTGTGTGTGTGTGTGTAGGTGTGTGTGGACCACATGCCAACAGGTAGGCAGCTGTAAACTTAAAGTGACAGACAACATGACTCGTGTTCATGGGAAGAGAAGAGAAAATGTATTGTTTTTAATGGTAGGAAGCAAAGTTTCACACTTACTCAATTACTCTACTGGAGCATTAAGAGGTAATTGTACTTAAATATCACCAGGTCATGGTACTTTATCATTTAAGACACCTCTTCCAGTTTTAGAGGCAAAGACTCCACCATATTTACACCTTTCTTTATAGTCAACAGTCAAAATTGTGTTTGTCTATGTGGAGATGATGTTAAGCTGTTGTCCTTTTCGTATATTTTGTACATACATGTTTTTTAAATATGATGTTTTGAACATATGGTGTGTCTTGAAATTCTTTCTATTTAAGTTGCAAGTGAAAAAAAACAATCAGTGCTGTGAAAGTGCAACACATACATTTTCTCCTCTGGTGTGTGAAGGATGGTAATGAAAATGGAATACTGTACCTCTATCTGCAGCTCCTGTTTTAACACCACCCACCTCGACCACCCAGTGAATGCACAGAGAGCGCCACTTTAACATTTAAGCAACATGTTTATTGAAATAAATCTTGCTTTTAGCTGTAAAAAGACAACAACAACAACAACAAAAAAACACTGTACATATATTTCCCCAGAGAAGAAGAATACATCATTTAGCAGATATGTGAAATGAGACCGTGTGGCTTTAAATCCGTCAAGAAGCTGTCAACAATGACGCCTGTGTTAGCATTAGTGTTAACAGGCTAAATATTAACCCAGCAGGAGCGCTAGCAAGCTGCTAACTCCAGCAGGAACTGTGCTACACCGACCAAACGCAGCCTGAACCTCAGCCTTTTATATATTTATATGATGGTGATGACAGTGAGTATGCAGGTGTATGTGAGTCTTTGGTACATGTGGTGAAGTTTTCTTCAAAAACAGGAAACAGCATGAAATGCCCTTGTTAAGCACACAGACACAACACGGAACAATGTTTGCAACAAAAACAGCAGATGAAAAAAGTACAAAACATTTAACATGTTCACATTAATGTACAGTCTGAACATCACTACAACACCTTACTGTGATTGTCTCCAAGGTCTTCACAGTGCACGTGACATTTTCATTTTCACAGCCGTAAGTCCATCAACATGAAGCCACAGAACAGCCGATCTGACGTGAAAGCTCGTCACCATCACGCAGTTAATAGCCCTCCTCTGTCAACCCCCCCCCCCCTTTTTTTACATTAAATAGAAAAGAACAAGGCACTCTGGGTAAAAGAAGGCGAAAGCGGGCGCCTGGAAAATTACCTGCCATTAATCTGTGCAAACAATTGACTTTTAAACCCCAGTGATTGGGAACACGGCAAAATTAAAAGTCGTATTTTAGCTGACCTGACAGGAGGTGCCGAGGTTAAGAAATGGTTGTATTTAGTCTTAGTGTACCTTTTTCCTTCATAGTGTAGTGGCTTATTAAACCCCCTTCCTCCTCCTCCTCATTCCCTTTCTTTCTTTCTTTCTTTCTTTCTCCCTGACCGAGCTGAAATTACCTTAAATTGGTCTGAACTGGATGGAAACACTCTAAAGTGCTGCTCAGCCAGTCTAGTTCCTGGCCAAAGTAAAAAAAAAAAAAAAAAAGCCAAGAAACAATAAAAATGGGAACCCAAACTAACTCAGGAATTCACAGTCACTCTTTGTCACACTTCAACAAGCTGATCCGCCCATAAAGAGCAGCTCTAAACCTCGAGTCAGCTCTCCAAAAAAAAAGGAAAGAAAAGAAAAACACATTCAGACCTAAAAAGGATGTCAGCGTGACCCTTCAATGGCCACACAAAGAACTCCGCTCGAGTCAAAACACTTGAGAATAACAAAATGTGAAAAACTCATAACCTTCATTTAACCATGAAAAGGTGAAACTAAGCACATACAGAACAGAGGAAAAACAAACAGAAGATAAGGACGGACCTGAATGGGATTTCTGAATTCAGAGTGAACCTATTAGGATTTTCACATTTCTATATCCTTTTTCTTTTTTCTGTTTTTGATTTCTTGCAAATTTTTCAAACTTTGCTTTGTAATACTTAAATTGTAGAGACTAAACTGTAGAAATTGAACTTTAAGAAGCTATATAAAAAATTAACACAAACATGGAGTATATAAAAACTCTCCAGCATGATCAGAATCAACATACTTCATTTTAGGAGTTACATTTACCAAATTCCAGTGGTTCAATGTTGGTAAACCCATATTTGGTCTATTCGTTATGTAATCCTTCATTGTGTGAATATTTTGGTGTCCATGTCGAGGTGAAAACCAAAAACTGAACAGAACAGAAAAGATGAACACAACCAAACCAATAAAAAACAAACAAACAAAGGAAAATCAGCCATTTGGAAGCGGGTGCTGTGCGGGGGAATCAGTGCAGCTTTGGTGGAAGGATATTGGCTTTGCCAAATAAGTTCCAGCATGACTACCACACCCGGTTGGTCCAATAAATGTCTCTGTGGTACATTGCCGTGTTTGAGTAGTCTCCTACCTGTTTGCTGCTGTATTTGGGCGGGTTGGCCTTGTAGCTGTAATCCGAATATTGGTCGGACCCTGTCGAGTTGTTGTCACCTGTTCCCACAAAGGTGTTGGTGGCAGGGAGGTCCTGAACAGCCTGGTGCTTCTTGGAGGCAGAGGGTGATTGTGGCTGCAGCTGGATGGAGGGTAGGGGGGAGTTTGAGCGGTAATGGCGGCCCAAATCAGGGCTTCCTGGTGGATAATTGAGAGGCAGGTGGATTCTGGGACTGTCGTTGACATTGTCATTAATGAGGTTAAATTTAAGGCCTTTCTGCAGGCTTGCCTCCTCGTCTTCCTCCAGTGGCTTGGCCGGTTTAGGAGCTTTTCCTTTTTTGCTCTTTTTCCCTTTTCCATTTTTGGGGCCCTGCTTAGGGGCATAAAGGTCTTTACTCTCCTTCTTGCCTGCCTGATAGCCACTCTTGGTGTCCTTCTGCAGTCGGTGTCTGATGACCATCACAGCCACAATGACCAGAATTACACCAGCGATACCGGCCAAGCTGCCGTACAGGATGTTACTGCGTTGAGCAAGGGCGTAGTTTGGATCTCCAGCAATGTCCCTGTCCAGAGGGGTGTAGAGACTGTGTCCGACCAGCGCCTCAATGAGGGACACGTTGGATCTGGTGTCGTTGACAAAAACATGGACCAGGGCAGTAGTGTGGCGAGGAGGTTTGCCTCTATCACTGACCCTTACCACCAATCGGTGCAGCCCGTTGTGCTTGCCGGAGAATGCCTGAGCCAATTCGATCTTGCCGCTGCTGGGTGAGATTTGGAAGAGGCCATACGGGTTGCCACCTGTGATGGTGTAAACCAGCTCAGCATTAGGTCCGGAGTCAATGTCCTCCGCCTCTACCACCTCCACTTCTGTGCCTGGTGTTGAGGCAGGCTGCATGTAAGTGAAGGAGGAGTTAGCTGGTTTGGTGACATAGGGGGCATTATCATTCTCGTCCAGGACATTGATGGTCACACCCACATAGGAGGATCGAGGAGGATCACCTGCATCTACAGCTTTAAGGCGGAAGGTGTAGGTGCTCTCCTTCTCACGGTCAAAGGAAATGCTTGATAGGATGGTTCCAGTGCCATTCTGGATGACAAATTTGCCATTGTCTGGTTCCACAAAGAGCCTCACCCGGGCGTTTTCCCCCTTATCACTATCAGTGACAGTCACAACACCAACAGGATTGAGTGGAGCCATGTTTTCAATAACGGAGAAGCTGTAGCCACTCAACATAAACTTGGGGTCATTGTCATTGCGATCCAGAACATTAATCACCACTGTAGCAGTCCCAGTTTTGCTAGGAACCCCCTTGTCTGCTGCTGCCACACGGAACTCATAGCGCTCAGTCTCTTCCCGATCTAACAGGTTCTTCACACGAACCTCTCCACTGTTGGCATCGATTTCAAAGAGCCTGGTTGCAGTGGGGTCAATAATGCTGTAGGCAAGTTCTGCATTAGTGCCACTGTCTGCATCTGTCGCCACGATATCAAGCACCCTGTCACCTGGCTGGTTTCCTTCTGGGAAGTCCACCTCAAGTGTTGCTGGGGAAAAGTTTGGTGTGTTATCATTCATGTCTGTCACCTGGACTTTAAGGGAATTGGTGCTGGACAGGGCTGGGTTTCCAGAATCCACAGCAACAATTTCAATCCTGTAATCCTTAACACGCTCGTAATCCAGCAGGGTAGTTGTTTGCAAAAAGTATTTTCTCTTCCTGTCATTGGCTGACTCACTTGCAGGTCGGAGTTGGAATGGGACGTCACCAGCAACCACACATGTCACCACTGCGTTTTCCCCCTCGTCACGGTCTGATACCTGGACCAATGCCACTGGTGTGCCAATAGGCATGTCCTCAGAGATGTTGGCCACGCCATCCTGGTGTGTCACCAAGCCAATACCACGGATCTCAATGGCTGGTGCGTTGTCATTCTGGTCCTTAACGTTGATGGTCACCAAGACCTTGGAACTCTTGGAGTTGGGTCCACGATCTTTGGCGACCACAAAGAACTTGAGGAAGCTCTCCTCCTCACGATCTACCAGGCCCTTGACATAGATGATACCTGTCGAGCGGTCAATGCGCAGAAGCCTTTGGACAGTGTCCGATGCCTGATGGAGGCTGTAGTCGATCTCTCCATTGGTGCCAGTGTCTGCATCATTGGCTCTGACCTACAAGGACAAAAATAAAACCTTTTTGTTAGAAAACTCTGTCCAACAAGAAACAAACATTTCCCCCAAAAAGGTTGAGCACTTCATGTTTTAGTCACTCAGGTCAGTCATCCAGGACACTAAAAGACACTTTGTATCACCAGGGAGACTCGACTATCACTGCCTGAACTTCACTTTAAGTCTCTTCTGCTTTGTGTTTTGTACCCTTTATGTTTCTTCTGACTCCAAACAATTATGAGGTAAATGTCACATTTTATCAGAAGGCTGACATAAATCTTGCCAGACAGAGAAAGGCAGCGATATTCTGAGGAGTCAAAGGCAAGTCAAAGTCCAAAGTGCCCTTTTATTTCGACCTGATAACAAATAACATCAGATGATAACATCAAATACTCTTTTTATTGTACCTTGTTTTAAAGAGTCAGTCTTACATAGATACGCCATAAATATTTAGATTTTTAGCCCAATTAAACTACTGTCCGTCAAAATAGAGCAGCTTCAATGCCCCACTTTCCATTTATTACCTTATAGCTTCTTTGACTCACAAAGATTCAACCATTACTAATGTAACACCACAAAGCCCTTTGTGTTTTCCTGAGGGGGAAGCTTTTTTTTTCTGCTGTGTGTGAAACATAACAGACGATCAAAGCCGAGTGCACACACCCACACAACAACATCTAATGGCCATGCAGCGGGTCATTGGCATCTAATGGGCAGATGAGTGAATGTTAATGTTCCTCTCATTATCAGGAAAGACCCTGGCTCCTCAGGGCCCATTAGGAAACTGGAGAGGACAGACCAACATCAGCCACGATTCGGCCTCCTACACCCAAACCCGAAGTAAATGCAGGTAATTAGTCAATTAGGAGGTACTATTAGTCAGCAGAATATCACTTAGGATGTACTCATTAGGACGCCTTTCTATCTACACATCTAATACTTTTTAATTGAATTCATTCAATGCCACAACTGCTGTTAAGAAGCGTAGGTTGGTGTGTAGTTTTAGATGAACTAGTTGTTAAACAGCTGCTTTAAATGTCCCAGGTGCTGTGTTCAGCGTTTTCTACAGGCTTCACCTGGGACTTACAAAAATGTAATTGAGTTTTTAGATTTTAAGGCCATTTTTCCTTTAAGCAGCACTGAATCTGAGCCAGGTTTACTCTCAGTGAAATAGTTTCCTTAAACGTAAGTCCTAAAAGAAGTTTCTTTCTTAAGCAAACAAGAAAAAAAAATCTTCAGGAGGAGCAGGACTGTTTGAGATTGTTAAACAACCAAGAAACCTCGTGTTGCATGGGTCAAACACACAGCATTCTGCTTTAAATTCTAGTTTAGAACATTTTTTAAAGGAAAAGTTATGCTAAGCTAAGCTAACCAGATGCTCAAGACATCCTCTTCACTGACATGAGAGATGTAATATGACCAATAAGCATAATATTCAAAATGTGAAAATAGTTCCTTTTAAATACCGAATATGTTTCTTAATGTTGAGCTAAAATTTGGAGGAATCAAAAAACAAAAAATACAGAGTGTTCACATTGGATGAGATGCTGCATCCATGAAAAACAAAGGGTCAAGGGAGCATCTAATGCGAACATTTAAGAAGGAAATCCATGTTTCAAAGGTTGATGAAGCCACAAAGAATCTCTGGGGGATTTTCTTTTTAACACAGACTCGAGTTCACGCTGCCACATAATAAATATCTGGTTTCCTGCCTGCTCAGGATCACAGACTGTGACAGAACGTCAGCGGCACACCCGGCGGTGACTGTGGAAATCACTGATCCGAGGCAGAGAGGTTAAGGTTAAAGAAAATATGAATGTGAAATTATAATTTCTCCTGCCCATTGATTTCCTTTCCTCTGGCGCGGCTTTAAGCAGAAGACATCACCAAACAGCGGTGAATTATTGACAGCTTCTAAGAATTGTGTATTGAACAGTTGAGCTGCTGGAGCAAAGTGCTGCTGTGATGAGGCCAGAACTGCACTGGCTGCTCTCCAAGGCCGATCCGTCCAGGCGTTCAGCAAATATAAACACTGCTTATCTCCCAGCTAACAATTAACCAGTGAGACCGACTGGTTTGTTTAACGAGTGGACAAGGTTGTCTGCATGTTTTTTAGCCTTTTTACAAAAAGAAACCTTTGATTTCTGTGAACTATTCTTTAAAATAAGACAGTTAAAATAAACTGAAAATAATCAGTTTCAATATGGGTTACCCTGCTTCAGTGTGAGAGTATGTGTTAGTGTTATTGTACTAAAATTATACTATAATTACATGGTAGTTCAGTGTGGACTCTTCATATCATTTTGGTAGGTTAATCAGTTGGTTGTCAAAGAATTATTCAATGTTATTCTTTTGAGATGTGGCGTTAAGTCATTGTGGGAAATACTCTCAATAATTATTCTGTCTTTAACAAGCTGTCAAGAGAGACTTCATTTAAAAAGTGACAAAAATACTGAAGGTTTCATTAAACCTTCAAATGATCAGATAAATCTTTTGAATATGTATTCAGTCGGAGGGGCTGAAACCATCATCTGTGACTGAACACAAAACCGTCCACATCTGGATTAAAGTTCTATCATGAGAAACAAGTGAAACTGCTCCATGTTCTTCTCTGTGCTTTTCTCACTGGTTTGAAGAAGGTGGGGCTTGTGAAGGACAAAGGTGATGTCATACAGGTGAACCAATCAGGTGCAAGAGCAACGTTTGAATCAAAATGGGATAAGCAGGTTTGATTTTTAAATTAAATCTGATCAAGTTAAACCGCTTAGCCAAATATTGGTGTTAAACTAACAACCCAAACATCTATCCAACTATATAAACACAACTATATAAAAACAAAAAATGTAATCGGAGTATAAAGTTAAAGACAAGTGTATGATTTGATGATGGTTAGTTAATTTCTTCCAGTCAAATTAAATCAAATATGAATTAATAAATGAGCAGAAACCCAGAAAAGTAGCCTTTTAGTCAGGATCGTTTTTGCAACCCACTGTTTTCATGCCATTTAATATTTAAAATTATAATATTTAATCATTAAAAGTGATTTAAGACTGTCTGTAGAAGAAGATAGACCTAATGCGGTTTGTTGTGATTTCCAGTGAAATAAAAAGACAGCAGTGGCTGCCTGATATGAAGGAAATCCATCTAGAATGAGACAGTTTGTTTTTAAAATAGCACAGTGGACAGAAACAGGTTAAAATATGCTAAAAGCAGCGTTATGCTCCTTTAGAGACTGAGTCGAAAAACTGGGAAACACGTCTGTTTGCTATTGGATGATATAAGCAGGTCAGGGTCGTCAGTCAGAGCTGTCCCGCTGCCTCTAAAGCATCACTCCTCAAACGCTACGTTAAGTGAAATGAATTCTGTGGCTCTCTGAAATGCAATGAACCACATCCAGAGCAATAATACCAATAAGCCCCGTGGATAATCTCATGACTGACTCAGATTAAGTCATGCACGGCTCACTGGAAGCCTGGCTGGTCGCACCGCAGTCAGGGAGGGAAGGGGAAAGGGAGCTAGAGGATGATACGGCGAGGTGCGTTTGTTAGGATGTTCACCGAGCTAAACCCAACGTTCCCGCTCTGCCCACTGATGGCGACATCACATCACGTCCAGGCCGCACCGGTCGAGGGCTCAAAGGTGAAGTTGAATCAGTGGTTAACATGTGACTACAAGCGGCGATCCCACGCCCTGCCTCACCTCCACCGCACCATCTGTCTGTACGGATAATTGAGCAGCATATTATGTGCAGTGGCTGCGCCGTGTTGTCCTGCAGCTCTCGGTGTTATCACCCGCGGGGCCAAAGGTTCAACTACAGTGTTTGCAGGACGAGAAAAACTCTGAATTGACTCTGGAGAAGCAACAGCAACACTCAGACACCAGCAGGGACAGATTTCTCTCGAGTTAAAGCCACTTTCCTTCTAGTTTTCACTCAAAGGAAAATGTGTGTGACGTGTTCGCTCAGATGTGATAGCGAGGACAAATATTTAACAGGAAGAATTGAATCCTAATGAGAACTTTAATCTTCACATCAAACACTGCAGACTGTTGTCTTAAAGGTGAAGATTTACAAATTGAACCCTGATTTTACCCTTAAACCATCCAGAAGGTGACTTATTGAGTAAAACATCCACAAAATCAGATTTCTGCAGTTTCCTGTTTGAGAGATCATGTTGAAAATAGTTTTTTATACCCTCAAATAATTTTGTCCGTTATATTTCTTCTCTACACTCTTACATCACAAGTTCCCCTCAATCTGATTATCTAAGCCACTGATTTGGAAGA
>JAPZDZ010000026.1:24370136-24382068 GCA_029783805.1 Acanthurus tennentii | reverse complement strand
GGCAGAAAAAGCTGCACAGCAAAGTCTTGGCTGACACATTTCTATTATATTCAGTATAAATCGACAAATAATTCCAATAAATTAACTGGCAAACAGAAAACGAGGCTCATGACTGAACCACTGACCTGAACGCTGGACCGCTGAGCCGGTTAAACTTTAAAGATCCAATGAAATGAACTGTTGCACTCTTTTGAACTCGCCGCTGAACGGAACATCCGTGGTGTTAACCGACTGCTGCACGAGTGGGTGTTTTTATCTCCATAACAAACAGCCCATTGGTTAACTTCACACGTGTCCCGCCCACAAGTTTCTCTTTCCTCAGAAATGCATCACATTAAGGAAGCAATAAAGCCATTAAACTGGACCTTTAAAACAACATCATCCTCCCGCTGCGGATCAATAACACTCAGATGGGATATGAGCTTCTGCTTTACTAGTCTAGATCTAACTCATGTTTACTAAACTCTGAATTAGTTAATTCAAATTAGTGCATTTTTGGTGCAAAGAAAAATGTGCCCGAGGTGTAAAATGTGGCATCAAATGTCAGAGTTGTAATCTTGTTATAATTCAAATTCAAATTATTCCAAATCACTGTTTTCATCGAACAAAGTTCAGGATTCTTTTTCTTAAATGTTAAAAAAAAGTTTGGTAGATCTTTATTATTACAGAATAACTCTGTATGTTCACTGATTATTGAACCATTTTTGTTTTTTTTCTATTATCTTCTCTTTAATGCGAATGTTTGTTTGTGTGACAGAAACCCAATAAAGTCGCCTGTGTTACAAAAAAAGGTTGAGTAATCATTTTTAATTGCAGTAATGTGTTGTGTAATTATGTGGGAACATTATCAGACCAATTACAAACCATTAAAACACGACAACTATTTTCTCAAATGTGGCAGTAAAACAGACTGGTGGCCAGCAGCCAAACTGGAAACCAGTTCTGAAGGTTTCTGTCTGCCGCTCAGGTGTGTGAGTGCAGGTGTGTGCTCTTTTATATAAACTCCAGTAACCTGAATGTCCGGTACTTCGTGTTCACACATTCCAGACCTGGCTTGAATTAAATATACTACACACACACACACACACACACACACACACACTGAAAATCAAAAGATGCTTTGATGTTTTCAGATCTCAGAAGGACAGGATGGTGCATGGTCGATGTGAGCTCACTGGACGGTCCAGTGTGAGTGTGTGTGTGCATATGTGTGTGTGCATGTGTGTGTGTGTGTGCATGTGTGTGTGTGGTCTCCCCGCCCTGCAGCATAATAGGGATTACTCTAATGACTCCATTCACTACTATTGTTTGACTCAGATTAGACACACACACACACATCCTCCCCATTCAGATGCAGCAGCCAGCTCTCTGCCTCCTGACACCACCTGTGTGTGTGTGTGTGAGTGTGTGCGAGAGTGTGTGTGTGTGTGTTAGCAAGGTTATATTTAAGACGTGATATCTAGTGAGGTCGGTCTGAATCTACATTTTTAGGGAAAAAAAAAAGTCAGGAGGATGACGATTATATGTCTTATTTGCCCGTTCTGATTCACTACATGGTTATATGTGTTATGTTTAATTTCAGTGGACTTTTGGAATCACACACACACACACACACACACAGTTTATTGGAGTAAGAGACAGAAAATAGTGCCCCCTTTCTATTGATTTAATCCAGAATCGGTTTTGAGAATAGAGTCGATTTTGAGTTTCTTAGAGTTTAAATTCACGTCCTGATTTTTGGCCAGTTGTCAGTTTTTTTAAATGCTTCGTGCTTCAGAAACATTTTAGACAAAAGATAAAACATTCTGAGGTTTTGAACTGCAACTGGTGCATGAACTGGCCACAAGTGACGAAGCACCACGAAGATACGGCAATAATCATTAAACTTCACAGCACAAGATGACTAACAACCAAAGCATTTTTACACCTGCAGTCCTTCACACAGTCAGCAGCTGCCGTCTGCTGCGTCAGACATCATGAATGTGTCCACACCTTGTGTAAATAGTCTGTACGCAGCAGAGAGAGAGAGCTATCAGGTGTTCAGGTGACGATGACAAGAACGTGACTCTGACAGCCATTTTACAGTCAGACAGGAAGCTGCGGATGACTTTGAGCTGACTCACCCGTTTTTAAATTGTTTCATGACCAGTTTCAGTGTTTCGTCTCCTTCCTGTTCTACTGAACTTCTCGCTCGGTGGGACTGTGGAGGGAACGGCCTGGATCACAGATCAAACGTGTGACCTTCTACTGACAGGATGTGTAGTCTATAAGCTCTGATCCACACACACACACACACACATCCACACACACACACACCCTGATCTGCCAGCAGCAGCAGCAGCAGCAGCAGAGGGGGATTATGGGAGTGGATAGCAGATGAACAGCAGGCTGGTATGAAGTAAAGATCAAGCATCATCAGAACACAGTTTGAACTCCACAGCCACATATTTATTCCACATGTTGGCATACGGACAAAATATAAACTACAGATGTACGAACACCTGACAGCGTCTACGAGTGTTAAAATGGCTCCAAACTGTCATTATTCTGGCTGAGAAGGAGAGCCTGGGGATGCAAATGAGATCAAACTGTGATGTTCAACTAAGATTCAATCTGTAGATTCAAATTTCTGCATGTCTTTTCAGTCCAGATTAAAGATTAGAGCCAAAACCAAGCTGGATTTTTTAAGGCAGATTCAGATATCAGAGCTGTGCTGAATTAAGTTTTTTATTGTCAGACCTTCTGTTGGAGGTTTTAAAATGAAGCTTGGCACCTAATCTAAATTATAATCCCAACAGTTTAAAAAAGAAACTTAATGGTAAACAGCTATAATCAGAGAAAAAAACAAAAACAGAGTGTCTTAGGTGTTTCCAAAGCTTTAAAACATTACAAAATATAAAGTTACTGAATAAAAATCAACATGTAATGCAGAAATGTGTCATTAAATCTGCATTATAAACAAGAAACAGTTCCAGCTAATTTATCTTTATGTGTTGGTTTACACTTTCTCTTTGTTGTAGAGCCACTCAGTAATTAAACTACTGTCACTAAGTTATAATTAGACGGTTTAACTGCCTCAGCAGCAGATATTTGGCATCTTGATGTTATTAGGTCATCGATGTTATTAGGTCATCATACTGCAGAAATACTAACTGTAAATCCACAGAATTCAGATTATTGCAAATGCAAACTGCACAGCTTTGCTTCAGATGTGTGATGTTGTTCACACAGAAGTATTTCAAAGATTATTGATTAAAAAAAGAGGATTAATCCACTAAAACCTTTGCAACAGCAATCTGCATAAATAATGATTTCTCATGAAGAAACCATGTTAAACATTGTGGATCTTTGGTTCTTGTTTTAAAATGATGCTGAAAGCACCGGACAGAAGCTTCCACCTCGTAAAAAGCTGAAGTAAAAACAAAACAAAAACATGTTTCACTGCATTATCCATATTGCAGCTGCTCGTGCATGACCTACTGTAAAAACACAGTGTGTGTTTTTGCATGATGGTGTGAAATGACACCTGGTGCTCAGAGTGTGAGCAGGCAGCCAGCTCAGACCGTCCAACTGCCTGCAACCCTCATTTCTATTGACGGGCAAAAAAAAAAAATCAATACAGCAATATGATGTTGGCTCAATAAGGGTGCTTTTAGTCCCGTTTTACATCAGGAAACGACCACATCTGTCTGTCCGTCTGACAGCAAAGTGACTCTGCCGCTGACGGACAAAATTTCCATGAAGCCGTCGATGCCCATGATTCCCTCGGGGTCGTTCTAATGGTTTTTGTGAACCACATGACCCACTTTTTTTGTTTTTTTGTTTCTCGTCAAACCTCTAAAAAAATGATGACAGTTGCCTTAAGGTGAATCAGATGGGATAAAATTTGCTGCCATGGCAGCTTTGGTAGATTAAAGCATTTAAATGGAAGTTGAATAGCGAGTGGATGCCTTTGTCACAAGTACACAATGAATTTTACGCATTTAATTCTGCAAAAAAAAAAAAAAAAAAGGAGAAAGATATCTCAAATTGAAGATGTACTGTTTAAAATTCATGATATTACACCGGTCTGTAGAAATATTAATACTTGGTTTAACCAGACAGGATGACGTGCAATCAGGTGTTTGGGTCACCTGGACATAAAAACTGCAGAATGTCTTAAATCTTTGTCCCTCCATCAGTAAATTTAGAGCAAAATATCCCTAAAACAAGAGTCCATGTCGTGTTTCTAAACACTGTTTGGATCCAAAGTTGTCCTGTAAAGACTAACAGCTACCACACACTGACACTGCAGAGAGAGAAATGATGCACCACAAATTCTTTTACAGATCGTCCTTTTTAAAAAACCCTAAAATAATCAGCTAACTAGCTTTTATGAACACTGTAATTGCTGCCTCTTTTTGCACTTGTGAGTTTTTGGCCTCTATATTTTCGTGCTCGTTGTCACACCTGAACCAAAAGCAAAGTGAGAAACCCGCCGTGAAACATCTCTAATCGGAAGCATGGACGCCTCTTTTTCTGCAGAGCGGGGCTGTGAATGTTTGAGTGTGTGTGTGAGTGTGTGTGTGTGTGTGTTAGCTTCCATTTCACACACGAAACCCATTTCCACTCTCCCAGCTCCCATTTTAATGATGGGCATTAACAACACAGCTCGCTCAGATCTCCAATTTTTACGCCGAAATGTGCAGAACGGACTCTGTTCGACCTCCTCTCCTCCTCCTCCTCCTCATCATGTCCTTTTCTTTTCATGTCACACACTTTCTTTCCTCCACCTCACACACCCTCTTGCTCAGCGGCGGATAACCGTGACGTTTGTTGTTTTATTTGGTCAAAACTGGATGGATGCTCCTCTTAATTGGAGCAGGCAGAGAGAAATCCCGAAGCTTGGTATCAAACCTCAGACCTAACCATTCGACACCGCAGCGGCTGAAGATCGAGTGACGGCATGGTTCGCTTTCCAAACCAGCCGCAAACCTCAGAGAGGGGATCTCCACCTCATTCACTGATACTGCAAAATAAACCTGAGTATTCGTCCACAGTGGCAGAAAGCGGAGATGATTTTCAATAAAATGCACAGGGGAAATCCTCAAGTTTAACCAAAAAACCACACTGTGAACCTCAGAGGCTTTAACAAGCTGTTTATGTGTCCGTGGAACAGTTTTGTCTGAAAACAATGTCGAGTTAGGATGTTTAACTATAATTTAAAGCCACAAGCAAACAAGGCTACATCTTTTTTAAAGCTGTTTTAGAGACTAAAAAACCAAATCACAGGCTTCAGATTTGCATGTTTTTTTTTTTTCCAAAACACCCGGAACACATGAGGTGGATACTCCTGTTCCTCCAGGAAATATACCAGCCCCGCTCAGCTGTGCTGCGCAACGTCGCCGAGAAGACCGAACGAGGCTGCGACGAGGTCTCAGGCTTCGGGATGAATCTCATGAAACATCACAGCTGTTTGAAAACGTCTTAAAGTCAAGAGTGTTTGACAAGAAACGATGAGAGCAACATGACATGGGAAATAGGGAAAGGGGTCAAAGGTCAAGAGGGAGCGGGAACGCACTCTGTTTTTCCATGAGCGCTCAGGAAACATAGGCGGTGCGTTCACACGACATCCCTGAAGGGGGACGTTTAAAAACGACCACAGCAGCGGTGGCGGCGGCGGTGGCGTTTCCTACTACAGCTCACTCTCTGTCAGGGAAAGGCAGATGCAGTTTGCATGTAAATACCCAACTCCCCCACCTCCCTCTCCCTCCCCCTCCCTCTCTCTCTCTCTCTCTCTATCATCTAGAGCAGGTTGAACGCCCATCCTCTTTCTCTCCCTCCACCACATAAGAGGGAAGAGGAGGAGGACTGGAAAGCCGGAGACTGGAGGGACTGGACGGACTGGATTCCCAAGTGTTGACGTGCGCTTTGCTTCGGCGGCGGTGGATTATCATCACCACCTGCCCCCCCCCCCATCCCCCTCCCCTCATCCACCTTTACAGTTTACACTGAAACTCCAACTGCCTTTATTTGGATTTAGGCTCATGTTAACAAAAAAAGCAAAACTACTGTTTATCACGGTGGGGGGGTCGGTTGTGAGGGAGGAGGGGGTTAAACGTGATGCTACAGGTGCCCATGAGGCCTTCGGGTGCTCTGCGAAGGTTTGCAGAGACACAGATATGGAGAGACATGTATGCTCCCCCGCCTGTGTGACTGGTTTCTGAGCAGCCTCGGATGAATGGACTGTTGTATTGTTGCTTTAAGCAGCCCCGGGAGTCCCTGAAGGCAGATTAGCTCTAATATTACAGTTGGAAGACAAACCTCTGATTATAATGACGGGCTTTTTTTTTTATTTTACTGCCATTTTATATTCTTCTCTAAAGACTGAGAGTCCCTGCAGAACTCTTAAAGGCTCAGATGGAGCCATAATGAAACCCCACTGTGATGGTGCTCCTATATGCACTACAGGGAGCTGTGCATTCAGCCTACTGTAGCCTACTTTCTTCCTGAAATGCATCGAACAGGATTACAGTAGTGATTTTTTTTTTTTTACGTTGGAGAGAGGTTAGGCAACCCGGAGTGACCCACAGGAAGCTGTATTTTATTACTGACAGACGTTGAGGTAATGTTGAGGACGGAGGAGATCGATACGGATCAATACCACTGTAGTCTAATATAGGTAAAATACCCATCAGAGGAGATTAGAGTCGGAATATGAACATTCATTCGTTTTAAATGGGTTTATCTTACCAACAAGTGTTTTGAAAAACAGCTGTTCGATCGTTACAAACGCCTGTGTGCCTGCAGAGATTTATGCTCCATCGAGTATGTGTGCTTTTTAATTAAGGTGCAAGTGCTCATTCAGGCGAAATGGAAATAAAGTGAATACTCCTCCTAATTTCGTGCGTAAAGCGTCACCTCCTGAACAGCACATTTACAGCAGGATTTCAATAATAACATGTAAAATATGTCACAGGATCGGTGTTATGTAAAGATCTAGCCATACAATACTGTGCGTGTCGGGCTTTTTGGGGAGAAGTTCCTACCTGGACCGGGTGAGAGCCGCGCGGTTTCCCAGCTCTGAGCGCTCCAGCCCGGCTTTATGCTCCGCTCCTCCTCGGTACCCAAGCGGAGCCGCTCCAAATCTCCGGGAAAAAAAATGAAATTAACAATCCACGACGAAAAAGAGACCTCAGAACAAATCAAACAATCCAGTCGGACATACAGGGGTAATTATTCCTCCAAATCCTCCCACAATTTCTGTCCAGTTTTACAGTCGTGACCAGCGCTGCGCGTCAACCCGGGGGTCCTTCCTCTCTCCAGGGGAACGGCTGGTGCTGGAGCCCGGCCGGGGGAAGACCCGTCCGGACCGGGGTCACTCACTGCTACTCCGCGGAGGGGGTGAACGTTACCACCGGGCGGTTTGTACCGACAGTAGCAACAGCATCCTCCGCTGATGGCACGCTTGTGGAGATAGTGGGGTGGAGGTGATGGTGGTGGTGTAAGCGGACGGAGCACCGGGACGGGGGAGGGAAAAAAAGGGGGAAAAAATGGTTAAAAAAATCACCCAAGCAACAAACACCAAGTCCGGTAGGTCCGGGAGTTGCCAGCAGCGGTCGTCCGGTTAGTTTCCACCCTGACGCGCGGTCACCGCTCTGCCGCCTCAAACTCTGTCCGCCTCCCGGTCCAGCACGGAGCAGGTCGCGCGGCTGCACTGTGTGTGATGAGAAAGTGGAGTGATTCCAAACGACTGCGCTCGCGCTTCCCTCCCTCTCTCTCTCTCCCTCGCTCGCGCTCTCTCTCCCTCTCCCCCGGTCTCTACCGAACCTCCCCCCTCCTCACCCTCCCTCCCCCATATACTCTCTATACACTCCACCGGCGGAGGCGGAGGCGGAGGGAGCATCCACCCCAACAACTAACTCTTCGTGGATTTCCCAACATTTTTTTTTTTTATGGCGACTTCTCTGAGCTGTTATATGTGGACAACCGGAACCGGTGCTTGTGTTTCTCCCTTTGAACCGTTAAACTGTAACTGTGAGCGGCAGTGTCAGCTCGGATTCACAGGTCCAAGTCTCCATCAGCCAAAAATAAAGATGTAAAAAAAAAAGAAAAAGGTGTAACTGCGATTAAAAGATTAAAAAAAAGCACATATATATATTTACTCTGATGGGTAACTGTACTCTGATTACTCTGATTTTCAGCCCCAGCGGGCGGATTTCTCTCCTCCATTTCCTCCAGCATATACAGTAAATAAATGTTTCGATGCTTTTACCTCTTTTTGTTTTTTTTCTCTGTCTTCTCTATCCTCCTCTTCGATCATGTGTCTGTGTCTCTCTGCCTCTCTCTCTCCCGGCTCCGTCCTGCCGTAGAGAGGCGGGGAAGCGGCCGTCTCTCGCGCTCTGAGCGCCACCTACAGGCAAGAAGCGGCACGTGAGAGGAGGCAGGCTGAGCGAGGCAGAGCTGGAGCTCAGTCAGAGTGCAGGTTCGCCCAGCCACGGTGGAGCGCGGACAGCGAGGGGAATATAACAAAATGGAGTCTAAAGAGTAAAATATACTGATATTCATTGGACATAATGGCAGATAATATACGGGAGCCCGCTGAATGAGCAGCACGCAGCATGTGGTGGAGGGAGGCTGTTATCCAAAGCAGCTTACTGTACTGTGATATTACACACAAAACATATGGATTATGTTTTTGCATATGGCTGCCTCAGTTTCAGTGCATCCGCTTAAAGAGCTAATCCAAAAGCATCATTCAAAAAGAATTAAAAATAATTCTTTAAAATGTATTTCACATTTTGCTCGTCTTGGAAATATGTTATTATAACACCAAAACGGGTATTTTTTTTCTGCTGAAAACATAAAACAGCTGTTGCATTGGGCAAAAATTAATTTTTGCAAAATATTGGTTGGCTTGTTTGCATTTTGGGAGTCACTGATTTTGTGATACCGAAAGCATTTTTCATTGGATATTTCACTTTATGGTCCATAATTTGTCATAATTTTCTCTCTCGTGCTCCAGATTTGCACAGCAATGATAATGTGCTGTTGCATAATGTTGAATAATTATTTTTGGCATTTTGTCTTTGCTTTTATCTACATGAAATTAAATATACATGCAATTTTTGTCCATTCTGGTTCCTAATTACCTCTCAGTTTTATTTTTTGTTGTAAAACTGTGCATGTACTTCTGTCAGACTGTGTCCTTGTTACTTTGTTTTTCTGTCTTGTCTCCATATATTTAGGTTTAATCGCTTAGCAGTCTCTCCCCATGCAGAAATGGATGACAAACAGAGATATAAATGATGGACAGAGGTAATTTTGTTCTCCACTCCAGTTTGCCCTCGATACGTGTTTCAGTGTGTGATGATCATGTCGTCTCAAAACACACAAAGAAATGTGCACAGTTCATAACAACAGGCAACATATTTACTGGGTCTCCAACTGTCTGAGGCCGAAGTGTTAATCTGTACCCCTCTAACCCCCCCATATGTGTTGTTTACTTTGTTGTAATTTCATAATAACATGTTTATTCAGAAGAATGCACCCTGCATCGAAATACAAACTGGTAAAATACATCTTAAACAGCCTTTGATTACAGCCCTTGAGGTACATGCCTGCTAGGAGAAAATGTCAACTATTTCCTTCGTTTAAATCTTAATTTATTTCATTTATCTTAAAATTATTCTCTTTGTTACAAGCCAGACATTCTCAACCACTTCATTTCAAGGGCCAGAATTTTTCTAAGCAAAATAAAATAAAATAAACCCAATCCAGTAAGGCCAAATTAGCCCTGTTACTGTACAATTTTCCCACTTTATAAAAACATTAATGTTATTTTTATTAGCTTACATCTGAGTAAACAGGCTAAAAAAACACACAGGAAATAAATAACGGTAACCATACTTGAAATGCTCTCAAACCAGGCAGTCAGTTTTCAATACAAAAGCCACAGTTCAAACACCAATGAGCGGCTCCTTATCTCAAGGAAAATACGTCTAATGGGGATCCAGAAAAAAAACAGAAACACTCAGTTTGTGACTCAAAACAACAGTTTGCCAACAAAAGTGAGCCGAAGTGATGCCTCATGCAGCTAATAAACAAGCTGGGTGATTCTCTGCTGTCAGCTCCAGTGAGCCAAGCCGTTTCATGTTCGGTTCACAGAGTCAGAGGGATGGACTCGAAGAACGATCTGATTCTGTAGAACAGATGAAATATCAGGGACATGCAGTGTGTTTTAGGCAATGTTAGATACAGACCTTTTCTGAATTAATTTCTGAGAGGCTTAGAGTTGGGATGTTGCCATCAGTTACCAAACAGTCTTACTAAGTGTCACTAATGGGACATTAAGTTCACACAACTTACTCAAAAGATGCATCGACTCCCATCTGATTCCTGTGTGTGATCCTTGTCTCTGTGTTCCTGGATGAGACTCAAAGAAAGCAGGATGGTAAAACCAATGAAAACCTCGTCTATTCTGCTATGGATTAGCTCTGTCGGGCTGGATTAAAACTGCCCAAAGACCTGTTCCCATGCAAAGTTGGACATGATGTCAGAAATGTGCAAAAATTTGCAAAAGCCCCATGTTTAAAATCCTGGTGCGACTGAGCTGTAACGGTGCTGTTTTCAGTAATCCAACTTTGTTTTGTGTGAAAATGCTTTGTAAAAATTAAATAAAACAGCTGTTCTTCAAGGGAAAATACATGTACAAATATATCGTCCATCACAAGGTAAGTTCTAACCACATCAGTTTTTCGATCAGTTAAACCAACTATGCATTTGTTCTTTACCAAAGACAGAGTGGGTGTGAATGAAATAAAATACATGTGTGTCCTCTTGTGATTGAACAGATGTAAAAAACAGATATGAAGATAAATCTTCAAAAAAAGATTTAAAAAAGATCGAGAATGAATATAACCTGAGGAAGGACAGCAGCTACGTTATACACAAAAGACAAAAACGGCACATTCGATTCTACTCTGATGGTAAAGTTGTGTCTTTGAAATAAAGGACACAACTTTGCCATGGCGGGTGTTTTTCTGTGTTAACAAACCCCTCCCGCCTGGCTCCGACCGTGAGTCTAACAAAGCAGCCAACAGTGTTGTCAATACCGTTTGGTCTCTGTCTGTTTCCTCGATTTGTTTTTCCTCGTCGTCTTCCTGAAGACATGCCGCGGCAGGTTTGTCTCCAGAGGAGTTTAAACCACCGTGGTCGACTTTGTTTCCCAGCATCCCTCTCAGTAATTAACCCTCCGGCCTGTGTGGACCCAGACTGATCAGCTGTAATATCCTTATCAATATTCTCCGTCTGTCCTCTGCAGCTCAGCTCAGCTCTGATGCACTCACATTCATCATCATGGATATGAAGCAAGTTCACAGAGTCAAAAGTTCCCTTTGCTCTCGGTTACAAACTCATTTCAGAAGCTGTAATGTTCAATATTCTGTTGTTATTTACAGTCTCAGGTTGATGCTCAGATGCTGTTTGTAATAATATTTTTTGTTGTGTATTTAATTATTGCATTCTACATATATATTTATAAATGCACTTTTTCATTTAGACATACTGAATACACCTAGATCATAAAACAGATCATTTTAAGTGCCTGGATCACCTTTACGCCAACAAAAACACCTTTAAGATGCAGGAATTTGGGGTTGGGTTCAATGGATGAATATTTCTCACAAAGTCTCACTCTACATACTAATTGCTCAGGTGTAAACTTATCTTTGAAGTCTCTATTTTTTCATTATTTTCAGAAGCATTTCTGTCACTTCTCATGTAAGCAAACAAGTACAACACCATGAATGTCTCTGAGGAGAGGCTGCCTTGAAACACGCTTTATTCTCCCCATCTGCAACACCGTGGCGTCGCTCAATAACAGCAGGCTTTTTCATATGGTGTTCAAATGCATCCGTTTGCAGCAGGTACAAACACTTTTACCTGCAGAAAT
>JAPZDZ010000026.1:23898451-23914328 GCA_029783805.1 Acanthurus tennentii | reverse complement strand
AGCCAAAAAGTGGTATATAATGTTAAATTCAGTGTAATTGTGACTGTATATTGTTTGGATTATGCACATTTCTCTTTGATGAGTAATTCAGATTATTTTAAAGTGGATACCTGGATGAGGAGGCTCAGGTTGTGCGGACAGATGGCTGACACCAGATGGGAGATCGAAGTCTTCCTCTGTCTTGGTGTTTCTTTGAAGCTTTTCCAACTGGCTCATCATCTTCTGTCTTGTTTTCCAAGACACCTCGAGGATCCTCAGGGAACCCCGCGGCCACATAATCCTCAGAACTGCTAACACAGTGTTTTCAGAGCTGAATATGACAGACGGACGTGGGTGTCACTGTACATGTGGTGTGCTGTAATGTGTTTTTATTTTATTCATTTATTTTAACTTATTATTTTAATTTAAAACTTTCTTACTCAGTTTAAAACTTTCTTAGTGTGAAACAGCAGTGCTAAAGTTTGGAGTTTATGACGAACTTTAGGATCCACATGCAGCTGGAAAAGTCAATAAAACCACACTGGTTTGACTTTCAGAACCCTCACACTGTTAAAAACTAATCCAGTGCTTCTCATCAACTCAAGAGGTCAAAACTCTTCTGACCTTTTAGCATCCAGAACCAAGTCTGGTTCTCAAGACAACTTTGTTCAGGTAGTTATTTATTAATTCCAACATATGCATCTATTTCCTGTCCAGGCGCCACCAAAGACATGGGGAAGATGCTTGGAGGGGAGGAGGAGAAGGACCCGGATGCAGCCAAGAAGGAGGAGGAGCGACAGGAGGCTCTGAGGCAGCAGGAGGAGGAGAGGAAGGCCAAACACGCCCGCATGGAGGCGGAGAGGGAAAAAGTACGGCAGACCATCAGGGACAAGGTAGGAAACTCTCCTCTGGTTTGGGTTTCAGATGTTTCCTGCTGTTAAAACCTAACAACCTGTAAGCTGAAGCTCCTCATAACCTGAGGAGGTCAAAACTCCTCAAAAAGCAACACGACCTACTGACTTTGTTCCTTTTTTCTTAAATAAGATGCATCTCTTCATTGCTAAACCTTCAAAGGTTTCTTCTGATTTCTTATTCATTGTCTCTCTGCACAGTATGGGCTCAAGAAGAAGGAGGAGAAGGAGGCGGAGGAGAAGGCGGCCATGGAGCAGGCCTGCGAGGGATCCCTGACGCGCCCCAAGAAGGCGATCCCACGAGGCTGCGGAGACGACGACGAGGAGGACGAGGAGAGCATCCTCGACACCGTCCTCAAGTTTCTGCCCGGACCTCTACAGGACATGTTCAAGAAATAAACCAAGAAAAACGTAAACGAATCAAACGAACCCTACGTTCAGGGTCCAGTCCGGCCTGAGCCGGGCTGCGGGGCAAAAGGGAGGTGGGGGACTTCACGTCAGGGACTTTGGGTTGAGAGGTTGAGCGACCTTCGTATTGCAGGTTTTGGACTGGGGGGGTTCGGTTCCGGGTGTTTGTATCCAGGCAGGTTTTAAGTGTTGATTCGGAGCATGCACAAGGTTGTCGGGAGCAAAAAAAAAACAGAATTGGGAGGGGGGGTTCATGCCAAACTGTTAGAGGCTCAACACTGCCTTTCTAGAGATCTTTTACTTTCTTCTTTTCTACTCCTCGACGACTGCGTCATTCTTCCCCCTTTTTATTTGCCACAGTTGCTGTACAACCTTACAACTGCCACTCAGCACATTTCTTACAACTAAAAAAAAAGTGTTTTGTTCTTTTCTTGTCGTTACTTTTACACAGATTTGGTTCGGAGATTTTGATTGGTCGGTCATCACCTGTTGTCAGGTAATAACCGATGAAGAGCAGTATTCCCTTAAAGAAAAGCAGCGGACACATCCGTCCTCTGGCTCTCTGTGTTTGTTTTCCAAAAGGCACTGCCACCATGTTTTCCAGTAGATGGAGCATGTTGTGTTTATTTCGATGGGTGTTTTCTACTTTTATGAACCCGGTGTAGGTCTTTATATTAAAAAAAAACAAAAAAATCACTATTTGAGTTTTTAGGACATGTGCCTTCATATCATCTCCTCCAGCAGAGGAATTGTAAATGAGGGTTTCATCTTCTGTCAAATAGGTGTACAGTTGTTGGTAGCATGTAGACTCGTGTTCGAGGAGAAAAAACATCCGACACTTTTGGAATAATGTATTTGATATAAAGTTGGCTGGTTGGTAAATTCTGGGGTTACCAGAAGCAACTGTTTGAATTTGGTTCTTCTGAAAACCCCCAAGAGTTTAACAGTTCACAAACTATTATGTAATCCAATATAACCTTTACTGAAACTAGACTTTCTAAGCCTGTTAGCTGGTTAGACTGCCATCATTCAAAGAAAAGTAAAAATTTAAGAACTTGAACATTTTAAGAAATCATCTCAATATATGATCTTTATCTGAAATATTTTGGGGGAAAAAATGAACTCTGAGTAAAATCCACGGAAGCAAACCAGACTTGTTTCACCTCGTTTCGATTGCATTTTATAGATAAATTGCTGTTTTGTCCAGAACTGACATATTCAGAATAAATTATCATGATTTTAGATGTTTGGTCCCCATAGACAATCAAAGCACTGACCACGTGGAAACAGTGGGGGTAGCCGGTACCGTGCATGTCATTTCCTGTCATCTCTGATTGGTTTAGGTTGGTTTCTACATGAATCGCTTGATTAACTGAATGCTATCGATGGCCTCTTTTAAACTCTTATTCTATTGATCTATTTTCTTCTTTATACATGAATGCAAATGTCATCCAATGTCTGTTTTATGTTATTTTTCTTACTTTGTCACTTTTTGCGAATGTGCTGCCAAGTTATTTTAATGCAACTGAAGCTGTGATTTAATTCACGTTCAGATGAGTTAACTTCTCTCCTCATCTTTCGCTGCATACATTTTTTTTTTCTCGATCGAAGTTCATCAACATGGAGACCAAAGAAATGCTGGTGAGACCTTCCTATTTCCTTTGTCATCACCTGAAACAAAGATGAGCATGCAGGAGAAACAGTGTGTGCATGCATCCCAAAGACCACCACTAAACCGAAACTCTCCTATTTCCTTCTATTTTCCAAAAGTATTCCAAGACTGAATAAAACCAGATTATTTAACCGTAGGCTGAGCCTGAGAAAACTGATTTGTGGGCTGTCGCATCTCACTGACCGGAGAGTTCACTCAGAGCCGAGCGTATTTTGCATCCTGCATCTCTTAATCCAACAGAATATCATAGTGATTTGTCATATAGAATTTAAGTAGATGTACTGTAAATGGAAATGATCTCTATTTAGTGAAACTAGCTTAATATATGGACATTTATCGGTAAAACAGAGCATGTTGGTCTTTCTTAAATGATCCGGTGGCTTTTCAGTGGTTTAGTTTTGCGACGATGTTCGATTAATACATTGTTCCATGAGTTTGTAACATAAAATAACATAAAGGTTTATTAATGATGAAGTTGTCACAAGCACTATTAAAAGCGTTTTCCTTTTTTTTTCATTTTCTAGCTCAGATAGGACTTTTCACTAGACAAAGCCATATTGTTTAGATCGCAATAATTACTTAAAATGATAAAAAGAGAATTTTTCAGCATTGAAAGTTAAGCGTCTCATGTTTGTTTTCTGTAAAATTAGAAAAGAGATTTTGCATATCTGTAAATCCTCACCATCCTTGTATCCTTAAAGATGTATACCGTTGTATACACGGAGAAAACGTACGAAGAAAAAAAGAAGCCATTGTTTTAACTGTCTCAGTGTGCTACATGTGTTACTGTTAGTGTGTATGTTTCTATGTGTGTGTCTCTCTATGTGTCTGTGACGTGAATCATATAGTCCTGGTTTATACTTCGTAAATGTGTCTTTGAACTGTTTTGTGCACAGGCAGAAACCAGGGGCAGCTCCCCCCGGTCGTGCCATGTCAACAGAAAAAAAAAAAAAAAGAATACTTAACACATTCCTTTCAAAATGTTGAGCATGCAAATGTTTGGTAGAGTTAAGACGACACCAAAAGTCAAAAAACAACAAAAAAATAGACAATTTCCTGTTTCTGTGGGAATCTCCAGGCAACAGAATCTGTGTTTGGGATCCGGAAAGACCGGCTGCTTGATGGGCTTGTTGAGTGTTCGATGTTCTTTGTTGTCTGAGGTTTGGTGAAGCTTGAGGTCGTGATCACACTTTGTTAATTAACTGAGACATTAAGCTCATCTGGAGACAAACAACAGAAGCTCTGATCCCCTTTGTGTCGTAAGTTTGCAGTATAAGAAGGTTTATAACAGAGATGTGAAGCTTAGACATGCAATTTAATATCAGAGGTTAACAAACAAACATAACTATTAAAATCACCAGTAAAAACTGTGCGTCGTAGTGAAATAGTTGGTAATCTGTGGCTTTGTCAGGTTGCAGTGATAAAGTTAAAATGCCTGCTGCACCTGCAGGAGAGCCGTTGCGTTGTTTCTGCGGTCAAACAGTATTTTCATCTCAGACAAGCTTACTGAGAGTTTGGACCAATCAGATTGCAGCTCAGTTGTTAATAACCTCTTGTTATAACCCTCAAACAAAAAGGTTTGAGCTACTTTATCAGACAAAAGTGAGTTGATATGCAGTGATCACGACCTTAAGACTTCAGCTCTGAGATGAACAGAAGGCTTTTAAAAAGAAAATGGGAGATGTGCAATTTTAGAGGAAAAATATAGATGATGTAACTAAATTGTTTGTTTTTTGATAAGCTAGATGTACTTAAACTAAATTTAGTTTTTGGTGTAAAATAGATCATAGAAACTGTCGTGTCTCTTTATAAGAGATCAACCTTCAGAGAGATTCGTTAAGCTCATCTTCATGACAAACCACCTGCTGGAATAACGGACATGAAATGGTTGCAGCGCAGAAACTCAGATGGTTTTTAGCGACTTTGTTTGAGGAGAATCCCATCGATTTATTGTATGTAATACACTAACACAGGGATTCCCAGAATTCCACTTCCAACACATGGATTAGCAGAAAAAAAAGGGACATAAATCCTAGACTAGGCTTAATTCATGGGCCCTTCATGGGAACTACAGCCATACATCCTCTGTGCGTGAACGGTCTCTGAGCGGGACTCATCTCAAGGCGTCACAGCATGTGACCTGCCTTCCAAAAGGGCTAAAACCATGTCATCTGTCTGTGAGCTCGGTAGCAACTCGTCTGTCGTGTCTGTGCTCGTCCTCGATGTGACGTGTCGTCGTTTCATTCATTCATTCTGGTTGCATGAGACACATTAGTGTGGAAAACTGTGTTTGTGGAGCCGCTGTGGCTTTTGAGTTTAGAGAAATCTCTTGGTTGATAGAAAATAGTGCAAAAGCTTCGAGTTGTCCCTCTAAGAACAGGGGGGTTAGTAACAATTAGTATTATTTTACATGGAATAAATAACTGTATATTTTTACTAACACAGAAATAGTATGAGGGTGAATGAGAGGGATGAAATGTGTAGATACTGAGACGTTTAAGGCCTCAAAGACATTAAACAGCCACATCGAACCCTGTCTTCTCCAAAACATCTTCGCTCAAACGCAGCTAAAGAGATTAAAAACTGAGAAACTGGATTATCAAAGCATCTTCTGTTGTCAGGAGCCCAGAAACGTTTGGAAAACTGAGAAACAGGCCGTTCATCTCCCCCCACAGAAAAACAGAGATTCTGCTTTACGTTTGCTGATAACACGACGTATTAACACACGATCTTTCATTCTTGCCGTAAATGTTTTATTTCTAAAATAGAACTTCCTGAAACGCAATGAGCGGCTGAAAAGATGGAGATTTTTTTACAAAAATTTCCCATCACACTTTTCTGTTCGTCCGACTTTAAATGAGGCTTCCTGAACACAACAGTGATGTCATAACATTCGTGTTTTTCGTAACATTTCTACGTAAACTTATAAATATTATTATAACTGCCCTGCTGATTCCTGCCAGTCAATCCAACAGTGAAAGTTACTGTGTGATTTGGTGAATCTTATCACCATGTTTACTCTCGCTTCTTTGGGAGTTGAGATTTTGCCGAGCTCGTTAGCTTTGAGCACAACCGTTAACGTGCACAGAAACTCTCTGAATACATTCCAGTCTTTTTGATATTTGCACAAGAATACGTTGAAATGTTGCGTAGACGAAACTTATGTCATCGAGGAGGTCAAAACTTCCTGTTTTTTTTGTCTGTTTTTTTGCCTGCCCTCTAAACGATGAAGTCAAGAGTCTGAGAGCTGAAAAGCTTAACCTCCACTTCAGTGACAGGGAGTCAATACCTGGCAACGATCCCTTTAGTTTGGCCTTCATGCCAACGTGAACTTGTGGTGAGATCTGCAGCTCTCCTTCCTGAGCACTGAGACAGCTGCAGATCCCACGACAGACAGCTGGAATTGACATGGACCATGAAAAAACCGTGTGCAAGGAAAAGAAACCAAGAAAACAGGTGTTAAGAGGGAACGGATTTCTATTCTATTCAAGTTCCTAGAGGAGAATCACGGGGGTCTTTCTTTTTCATTCAGGGTGAAAATAATTTCAGGGTCCAGAGGTTAAGAATGTAAAGTATGAGTTCTTATTTTTTTGTTTCCTATTTGCATGTCCTATATTCTATGTGGAACCCAATCACTGTAAAACTGTCTCATCGATGAAACTGAATCATTCTTTTTGGAAACTAAATGCATAACACCAATAAAAAATGTTTTTAAAAGCTAGCTGCGTCTCTGTTACTCTCTGTTTGTGCTTGTCACTTTTTCAGTGGTCTTATCTTAGCAAAGGACACCGGTTTCATTTATTTTCCAGAGATCAAATTGATAGTAGATTCTAGCTGAAATGAAACAGTTCACTCAGGGTTTCTCTGAGCCTCTGTTTCTATCTTTAAACCTAGTGCAGTTTGTGTTTCTCCTCCACGCAGGCCACGAAAAAAACACCACAACTGGAAGGTGGAGGTGCTGCCCTCCTGCCCGACTGTGCTCACAGTATCATCTATATTCACACGTGGCTTTAGTAATACTTGGTCTGGACAGATTTTACATTAAACTTCCACAAGAGGAATAGGAGTCAGAACCTCTGTAATGAGTGTGAGGAGTAACAAGGTTGATTTGCTGCATCCAAATCCATCTTTGACCCGAAGAAACCAGTCAACATCTGTAGCCATTGAGTGTTGGTCGAAGGCAGATGAAGGCTTTGTGTGTGTGTGTGTAGGTGTGTGTGTTTCTGTGGTGGTCCCTGTGTTTTGCAGGAGTAGAGGTTGGACCATCAGCTGCATTGGGATGCAGCCAGGAAGGAAAATCACAGACATTTGAACCAAAATATAGACAGAGAGAAGGAAAGGGAGGAAGGAAACTGGATTGGATGAAGGAGCTCTGAAGGAGGGTGACGGAAGAAAAACAAGAGTGACTGACTGATGATGGAGGAGGAGAAGTGAAGACAGTGATTTGAACTGGACACCAAAAACTACATCTGTGTTTCAGCCAGTATAAGATTAGGTGGGCATGTCTCTTTTGCTTATACGGTTGAAGTCTTAACAATGAAACGTTGAGCAGAAAGAACAATTCTTCATTTCTCTCGTGACTTAAAATAAACTTATGTATAAACATCTAAAACAGACTGAGTAGCTCTCAAGATGACAATCAAGAAAAAAAAGAGATTTAATACTTTGAACTGGGTTTGTTTTGAACACAAGCTGAAATGTCACTGATACATCAACATACTGTACATCAGTGCCACCTACTGTATGTGAGGAGCTGTTGCAGCTCGGTCACTGCTGTCTTTGGGCTGCTCAATTCTGTACACTGTCCATGTAATACTTCAATTACAGATGTAAAATGTCAGTTAAAACTGAGCCCTGTCTGCAAAAAACAGCATGTTTGTCCACACTGAAGGACAGATTTCTGTAAAGAATTAAAAGTATATTTACATTGTTCCTGACAAAATGATGCAAAAATATAGATGCAGTCAAAAAACCCCACCTGTGTTTATTAGTGAGTGAGGACTCTGAGTATCTGTAATGGTTCCTGCTTCTGTGTAGCATCCTGGAAAATGAAAAGTGACAACATTCACATATCTCAGGTGAGACACTGAGGCAGACGACCGCCCAGGTGCTTCGAGGATTCACAGTAGGTGGCAGCTTTTGGCTGATCTGTGGTCTGACCCACAACAGAACCAAATCCCAGCTGCAGATGTGGAGGCTTCCACTTCAGAAAGTCTGTCAGCATGAATCTCATTTACGTTTAAAGTGCTCCCTCTTCTGCCTTTAACCCATGTTTGTTCTTGGTGCCACTACGACAACAGAAGATTGACCTTGTGTCATTTATCTTGTTCATATTAAAAGAGAATTACTTCAGCGTTCAAACTGTACGGTAGAAAGCATTTCAGTAAACCATGGACTTAAACTCAGTCCCTTTCAAGGCTGCAGTTTCTACTGTTAATATTTCATATTATAAACAAAATTCCAAATTAATTTGTAATATGTTGTATATAAATGTGTGTAAAGTTGCTCAAAAATTTCTGCACAACCAGTTTAGAAATGTTTGTGGATAAATTAGCATACAGAAATTAATATTTTTAGTACCAATTATAGTATTTAACTGTCAACTGAACAAGTGTAATTAACAGATTAAATGAAATATTAGAGAATGCTTAATAAAGTCTTATAACTGATATCATATAATCTCAGATTTCCTTGGATACTTCTGACCTGCCAGCCTGAATGCAGAGAAACCAAACAGCTGCTATCTTCAGTTTTAGTAAAATGCTGCCATCTAGTGGCCATTGTATAACATCACCAGGCGTATTAAAATGAATGAACACTGGTGGAACAGGCACACAGTGTACAGTAGCTGTGACAGTTACCTCAGAGTTTCAGACTCTTATCAGCAGTCTGCAGGCAGACGGCCGACGTCGGGCCGCTGTCTGCCCACCAGACTCTGTTACAACATAAAATCAACTCTTTCCTGTAAAACATGTCGGCATGAAGCGTTTATCAGTCTTTTATCTCTGTGCCACGATTGACACGCAACAGGCCGTCACATGACAATCACGAGACACATATTATTCCAAGAAGAACAGGACCGCTGACGTGTTTTCAAAAACTTTATTTTCTTATTTACAGAAGACATTTGTGTCTTTCCAACATCCGAAAACACAGTAAATATATTTACAAGTATTTACATGAAAAGTAGACTATTAAAAATATAACTATGAAGACATTTCACAGAAGGTGTTTCCAAAATATGAAACATACATTTTGCAGAGCGAAAGTTGTTGTTTGTGTATAATCGAAGCATCTTAAACAGATTAATTTCTTGAGCAGGAAAGTTTTAACATGATTTCCAGTTTAACTTTTTACACTGTTGTTATCAATGAAAGTAACAGTTCTGAGAAGTTTTCCTCTCTTCTTCTCGTCATTAACTGTAATTTCTGTGTAACGGTTAAGATGTTGTTAACTCGACATTTAAGCTACAGACTTTATGCAAAAAGCCAAAATGTAACTGTAAAACTCCCTTTTCTTAATATAAGAAACAGAACATAATATGTACACGTTTACCATGAGAAGGACAACAGTTCATGTTATAAATGAATGAAAGTACCATCACCAACAGCTCTCAGTGATTTTACACACAACATGAGAGCAGCTTATTGCAAACTCACCGCATTTTAAACTTCATTCTTAAGTGTTAAGTTTAATCCTTAAAAAGAATTTAAAATAGGTCACTGTGCTTAATATATATGTGACATTCTTTAATTTTTATATATAAGATGATTATGTGCAAAAAAAGTAGAGATGAAAGTTGACAAGAGCTTAATCTAAAGAAGCAAACCCGCATTAGAAGCTAAAAGAGACAGATCTGTGGATAATAAATGACAAAAATGTCACATTATAATAAAAACTCAGCCCTTTTTTTCCCTTGGTCTTGTTTGGATGAAAGTTCATAACATGGACAATAAAAGGTTGTGTTTCAGGAAAAAAACTGACCCCAACCCAACAAACATAAGGATCACACTGAGTTCTTTGGTAAATTAGCTTCAGAAATAACTCACTGATCAGTTATTATAAGAATGCTGAAAACAGAAATCATCCAAGTGTCCTGTTTTTTTTTTAAATTTGTCCATTATTGCTAATTATTTGGGGAATTTATTGTGCATTTACTGTGTAGTTCACTAAAACGATGCTTGTTCTTTTTATTATCACGTCAACACAGCTTTCCAATAAAAAATATTCCAATTAAAGCCATTTTCACAATGGTACAGATTGTAGGATTATTATTTTTTTCTTTTTTTGCAGATATGGTAAATAATATTTATAGTTATGTTTTTAACACTTGGACGACTTTGTTGTACTAACTTGTGTTATAACAGGAAAACCTGCCGACTAGTAAAAACTAAAAACAGAACTTGTAAAATGTCAGTAATGGCTAAATCTCAGGACTGAAGTGATGAATCACTTCACTTAAAGTGTTCAAAGTCTGTGCAAGTTAGCGTTAGCATTAGCATTAGCTAAAAGCAGCTACCAGTGTCTCTCTCAAACTGGAGAAACTGGGGTCTTTCTGCTTTGTGCTCATTTGCCAAAAAAACTGAGTGTGATTCCTTTTTATCACCGTGAAGCTTCTTCTCTCTCAGAGGCTCCTGAAGAACTGCAGGGAGAGTTCGTAGGTCAGGAACATGGTGGCGCTCATTGGGAAGCCTCGAATGGCGTTGACTGAAGCTCCACGGAAGAAGACCTGCACACGAGAGTGTACGGGGTTAGTGAAAATAATTTGAAAATAAGCCAGAGTTCTGATTATAGTTGGGAGATGACAGCAAGTTCACCTTAAGTTAAAATCAGCTAAAGCTTTACATTCATTCTTCAAATTCAACCTGAAAACTCAAAATCCCCTTGAAAACAAGCAGATGCATGCAGCATCTTGTAAGCTTTGCACTTGTGATCAGTAAAAACCAGAATACAAAAGAGAGATTTGTTCGTCTGGTGCTTGTTTGAGCAAATACTCCGATGCTAAATTAAAGCATTAACAGCCGAAGAGTAAAACCTCAGATAAAACAAATACAACCGTGTTTTCTGTCACATATTCATCATTTCATAATGTTTATTATCTGGATTATTCTGTTTGCTCTAAGTATTATGTAGAATTTGTCCTAAAGGACTTTTTCCTTTTTTATTAATTTGTACTTTAGCTTAGCGTTATTTACTTTCAGGCCTTTTTGACTACACATGACAAGCCACTTACACAACATGGTCTCACAGTAAAAGAACAAATTTTAATTTTAATTATAAAAAATCCAAGGCAGGGATTATTTAAAGAAACTGTGTGAGTGATTTTGTCCTGAAATAACCTGAATCATTGCCAGTCAGCCTCCTTTCTTACACCAGTTTTTACTCAAACAGAGAGGGACAACAAGCTCTCGACACCCGATTGGACCTCATAAAATACAAAACATGTAAAACTAAATACGTAGAAAACATTTTATCTGTGTGCAACAATCAGCAGAATTAAATTTCTAAAATTACAAGTTTTACGACAAACAGGCTGAAGACCAGCGGACGTCTGTCAGACGACATGACTGTTTGCTGGATCAGAGTCACTGCAGCTGTCAAAGTCTGGACAATAAGTTCATGTCGTGACCTTTGACCCAGGGAACAGGAGATTTTTGACCAAATCAAAGCAAAATGATTTTTTCCTTTATTGAATATTTTCTGTGATAAATACAAAGAGATCAATATGCTTATCTGCTTTCAGGTGCTGTGATGGACCAGCAGTGCAAACTGGACTTCAACACAACCAAAACTCTCCCTCTGTCTCTCTCTCTCTGCTTTTCTGTCTTTCTCTGTCAGTCTCTCTCTCTGTCTGTCTGTCTCTCCCCCTCTCCCTTTCCCTCCCTCCCTCTCTCTCTCTCTCTCTCTCAGGGCGATGGACTCACCTGTGCTCCCTCTCTGTCTCTCTCTTTCTCTGTCTGTCTCTCTCTCTGTTTGTCTGTCTCTCTCTGTCTCCCTCTCCCTCCCTCCCTCTCTCTCTCTCTCTCAGAGCGATGGACTCACCTGTGCTCCCTCTCTGTCTCTCTCTTTCTCCGTCTGTCTCTCTCTCTGTTTGTCTGTCTCTCTCTGTCTCCCTCTCCCTCCCTCCCTCCCTCTCTCTCTCTTTCTCTCTCTCTCTGTCTGTCTGCCTCCCTTCCTCCCTCCCTCCTTCTCTCTCTCTCAGGGCGATGGACTCACCTGTGCTCCCTCTCTGTCTCTCTCTTTCTCCGTCTGTCTCTCTGTGTTTGTCTGTCTCTCTCTGTCTTCCTCTCCCTCCCTCCCTCTCTCTCTCTCTCTCTCTCTCTCTCTCTCAGGGCGATGGACTCACCTGTGCTCCCTCGGTCTTGTAGCTGTGGATGATGCAGTGTAAAATGCCCCTGTACTTCCTCTGCAGCTGAGCGTTGGCCTGCATTCGACTCTTCACCACGTCGGCTGGCGTCGCCGTGACCCAGGAAATGGACCCTGAAGAAGAGGAGGACAAACGTCACTTCCTGCTGTCAGCATGCGAAGGAGGGATGAACACTGTCAGGGCCACAGGTTCGATTCCCCACAGAAAGCAATGATGCATCCGTGTCATTAAGTGATAATCTGTAGCATCAAATGCCACTCTGTAATATTCCAGCTAAACTTGGACATATTTTAACAACCTCAGATACAAAATAAAGCTGTTTAAACATACTATTTTATAATTATATGGTAGATATAATATCATTGTGCTTGTTCTGATGTTTTTTTATGCAGGAGCACTGATGCGTGAGTGAAAGGTCCGACCCTGCAGGGATCTGAAGGTTCAGTTTCACCTGCTTCACATGTGAGACAAACTCACCTCACTGAGACCGAAACTAACGGACCAAAACTAATGATGCATTCAAGTGCCTCTCAGAAACCTGCTGAGTTATTTATTCATTCAGACGGATGAAAAGTGGAAAAGTACTACTGGTTAAGTGGAGGTAACAAGGTGAAGCTGCACCTCAGCTGATACACATGAAACAAAGTGTCCCGACAATCAGGTTTAATATTAAAAAACAGAAATATGTGGAGACTGTTAAAGCTGTTAAACTGGAACCTTTCATGTCACATGTCAGCGATGGTCGACCTTTTGGACCTTTGGATATAAAATGACATCACATCACTTCAAGCTTTTAAAAAGTTTTGTGATATTTCTCAACATTAGTGTGTGACTTCCTGACTTATCTTCAGCTTTTCGCCCCAGAATTTTAATTAGTTCATCATTTAGTCCAAGTTGACATTTGAGCTTAATTTAAAGAAATTCCCCCAATGTATCATGAGATTTAGAAAACTGACTCCTGTAAAAAAAAAATAACTCTTAGAAAATCAGAAATAATGGCTAAAAAAGATGAAATAATGAACCTTAGCATGTTTGACATACACAACAACTTGCTTTAAACACTAAAAGACCCATCATTTGTTCAGTGTCTGCTGTCAAACACCACAGTTTGTGCACTTCAGTGCCGATGCAGAGCTGCAGAGCTGCTATCTTTGAGATATTTCTCTAAGTTCTGAGGTTTTTGGTCGAGAATCAACAGGCGATTCAGATCCAGACCGTGCTAATGTACAGCTGATTCCATCTCTCTCTCCGGCACGTTTTCACTCAGTCACGTGTTCATGTTGCCGGCCTGCGAGTCTGCTCGAACCTCTGAGACCAAGCAAATCCCAGATCGAGTCCACAGGCCCTTCAGTGTTTATCCAACACACACACACTCACACACACATGAACCTATATTCACTGGGCTGAACCATGGGATATAAGTTTACACTCACACACACACACACACATACACACACAGATTCCTGCTCTGCAAACCTGTGCCAGTAAAGGAAAAGCTGAACCTAAAACCCAAAGTGTTCGACAAAACAGCTTCATTTCTGAGCTGCAGTTGTCATATTTTAATGAAAGAAGATGATGACTGCTTTTTTGATTTCTGACAAATTAGGACTAAATATTGATAAAGGTGAGATGAGGTCAAGTGTGTTTATAGATGGTAGCTTTATGGATTGTTGACTGTTGCAGCATCAACCATACGTTTTACAGGCCAGTTAAAACAACAAACACACCTGAAGCCCGAAGCTCACGAGAGAGTCAATAAGAGAGAAACCGTTAGACTGCCGACTGAACACTCTGTCATTTAAATGGAAAACTGTACAGAAAATATTTGTTCATGTTCAGACTGTTAAGGGAAAGAATTTCCCATCAGAGTTCTGAGCTTTTTTCATTTAAGTACAACTTTTGATTTGGAGAAACCATTTCTTTCACATTCATAAACCAAACTGTATATATTTAACCCTTTCATAGTAATAAGTTTTTTCCGAACAGTGAAGCTGCAAAGATCAGTTGATTGATCAATGAACTGACAGGCAAATAATCATTTTGTAGTGTTTTTCCAATAAAAAGGACAAACATGGCAGTTAATCAAGAACATGGTCTGCAGATTAATCCACCAAGGGCCAAAATAAACTGGCTTATTGGACAAAATGTAATTTTGATGTCACAAACAGAAACTTTAATGATAACTTGTGTTATTGTTAACTGAAGATGTTTGAGTTTTAAGCTGTTTTTCAGACAAATCAAACAAGTTAAAGATGATGGTAGGTTGGGTTTGAGTAAAATTTGTGTTTTTTTCCATCTTTTCTGACATTTTATTGACTGGAACTGATCATGAAAACACTGAGAGTTGCAGCTTCACTCTCCAGCTGAGAGGAAAAAGACTGGCAGAGAGAAAACTGATGTCGATGGCTTCGGTTTCCAACTGGTTCTGTGGAATCTGCAGCTGTTCTGCTTTTATTTTGTGACCTACTGAGTCTGACTGCTTTTTTTTTTACTGGTAAACAAAGAGTTTCACAACAGAGGGGACAAACTTTGGACAGACAGGAAACCTTTGGTAACCTCTCAGCACAAATACTGTCTTTAAACCTTCATCATTTCACCCAAAGAAGCAATTTTTTCTCTCTGCATATAAAAAAAGTTATGGCAAGTAATTTGATTGATGCTCATATTAAAGTACAATTTTATGACCAAATAAGTTCCGAACTTACTCTGTATTTATGTCACGTTAACTACTGGATGACTTATTTAGAGTGATTTGAAGCCCACATGAGGAAGAATGACTCTTGCATCAGAAACACGCAAATTAAAAAGTTAAATTAAAACTGACTCAAACACTCTGCTCCTTTCAAACATGCTGTTATAAGTGTTTTTATTTTCTCATGTGCTCTCATGGACAAACTCCTGCTTCGACGGTGTTAATTAAGCCATAGAGAAGTAAGTTCCAGGCCAAACAAAGCATCAGCACTTTTAAGCCTCATATTGATCAGCATGGACAGAACGCGGCTCTCTGCCCCTCTGACCCGTCACTCAACACCAGGAGATAAAAGTTCATGAAACTAAAAAAAACTTCAAGTTGTACGAGTGTATTGATCCGAAACACTGAGTCTTCTCCTCATGCATCTGACCACTGGACTCGACCAGCTGTGGCTGCTTGGCCCAAACATCTGTCCAACATCAGTCACTCATGAAGGTCCAGCTGAACCAAACCAACTAATTCACACTGAAAACACTCAAACTGAACTTTTCCGGTAAAAGTTAAATGGAAATGATGACTTTTTTTTTACCTGCAAGTCCTCCAGCCAGCCAGATGGAACAAGGATGAGGGCTGGACTTGGAATCTCCCTTCAGCAGATTGCAGAAGATGGTGTACGGGATGAAGTAGAGCACGTAACCGGGGACGTCCCTCAGCAGCATGGCCCCGGCCCCCCTGTACAGGCCCTGCAGCCCCTCCGTCTGCAGGATGCTGCTGATGCAGTGGATGGGACCTCGGTAGAGTCTCTGGCTGGGAATGTTGACGGAGCGCAGAGGGATGTCGGTGCCGCT
>JAPZDZ010000026.1:23495312-23511983 GCA_029783805.1 Acanthurus tennentii | reverse complement strand
ATGGTAAATAAAGAGTTTTAAGTTTCAGCCCCAGGTGTCTTTATAGTGGTAGTCATGTTGAATATACCAAAACATGCATTAGTATTCCTGCGTCCTTCTCCTAAGCTGGTGGAAATATTAAATCTAAAGACAATATATCTTCATATTTGAATCATGGCTCAGGTGTTTGTCTCTGCCTTCAGGGCATCAGCCACCAGCCGTCCTCTATCAAGTTCTTACACAATGGGGTCATGGCGATGGTCAGGTCTTTTCAAAACAACAATATGTTTCTAAAGTGAGTCTGAGCTTCTTCAGCCTTCACTGGGGCACAAAATTCTGAAAAAAATGAAACATGACTAATTATTGAAATCACAAAAATCCATTGAATTTTCCAGTGCCCATATATTTCCCACAGTAACATGTAACTCATGATTGAAAGTCCAACACATTTGTTGAGCTTTTGCGTCTTTTCCTTTATAAGAGGAGCAAGTTAAGTGGATTTTAAGCAACTTTTTTAACTTCCTAACAAAAGTGTCAACCCTTAAAGCAGCTTTTATTCCTACAATTTGGTAAATAAGTAATGACAAATCCAGGAAGCTGTGGCAAAGGAGGTAAAGAGAGTTGTCTGTAAATTAGAGGTGACTCTCGTTCATTATCTACATTATCTGTTATCTGTTTAATTTTTTTTTCTTTAGTAATGCACTTGCACAGGTTCATTTCAACCGACTTATCATGACTGTTAGGAAAAATATGTGCACTTTTATAAGAAGTGTGTGAAAAAGAAATCTTGGATTCTTAAAAAAAAATAGGTTAAAATATTGAATGGAGGTGCATCTGTAGTATGAAAAATGTGAGACATTTTTCGTCCTTTTTCTAATTCTCATTTCAACCTGTCAAGGCTCAACTCTGGGTTTAATCAATTTTTTGGGTATAAAAAAAACACTTCTGAATGTGCTCTGATTTATGCAGAGGGATGAGAGGCAAATGTAACAATGCGCTGTGAATCTATTTACAACTGAATTTTATGCTGTGCTAGACTGCATTTTTTAACGTTTGCCTCCAGTGTAAAGTAGGCTGTTGTGTTCTTTTAAATCAATAACATTAAAATTCTCGAGCTGGCAAAATGTGTTTGTCTAACTTCAGACTTCAGTACAATTCTTTACTAACTTAATGCATTGTGCTGTCTGGGATGTTGCTCTTTATTATCTGTCATGTCAGCGGTCCAGCTGTTAGTTGAGGGAATTTAAGATTGAATGCATGTCAGCATTGTGGCTTAGTAATCAGCATCACAGTGCAGACTACAGGCCTGCCAGAGCATAATAATCAAAGACATGAAGTGTTGATTCTGCTCTCTGTCTTCCTCTTGTCTTATCGCCTGACAGACTAACACCCTTGCTATCGAACACCAGTGATTTCATATGTGTTGTTGTGTGTGTTTGAGAGGGACAGGGATGAAAAGAGTGATTGACATCTGTTTGGAAAGGACAGGCAGCTTCACAGCTGGGGTCTAAAGACAGGAACTGGCATTACACACACATGCTATCAGTGTGTGCTGTGTGTTTGTATCAGAAGGGTAATAATGAGTAAGGAGTGTGAGCTGGAGATGTGTCATGTTCATCTGTGACAGGAAAAGACATCCTGCAAAGGAAAAATGCAAGTTTATGCATGCTCTCTATTGCATGGAATTATACTGCAAACACTGGCATTGCACTCTGTAGCCTTTTTATTATATCAAACTTGGGCTGCAACAATTAACTGAGTAATCAAATTGCAAAAGAATTAATTTGCAACTGTTGAGAACAACTGTTGTAATTTAAAGCAAAAAAAACAACAACCCCACAGTATAAATTACTTGATTTAGCTTGAATATGATAAGTATCTTTTTATGTTTTTAATAACTTTATAGTTTTGACCTGTCAGTCTGATTTATTTATAATAGAAACTTTTTTTTAGTTTTAGGTCAGCTTTGTAATGTGAAACCACACTTTTAATTTCTCTAACTGCTGCTGTTTTCTCTCTGTACAGTTGCCTGGGCACAGAGAGCAGATGAAGACAGGGTGGAAGCACCACAGCAGGTAATTTATTAATTAAATACATCATATGCTTCCTGTAACTATTTGATGTCACTCTGAGTTTTTAAAACTTTGCAGTAATAGCTCTGCAAAACAAACGCCACCAAAGTTAATCTGATGATAATACTATTTGTCTGCATAAAGTTAAAGTTCCTAATGTTTGTATTGACCATCTGTCAAAGAAAGCTTTTAGGGCTGTGCATTTAAGAAGCCTTATTGAGTGAAATGTTTTAGGACCCGTGTGCAGAGCCGTTCTTTTCTAAGATTTGATGATTCTGACTTTCTCTAGCCTTAGAATTTTACTCTTTAAAAACATGATACGCTTTTGAAAAATGACTGTTTCATCCACCTTGCTTGCAACCTTCAGCAAAATATGCAAAAGAGAGTTGGATTTCTGCCCACATTCTGTAACGCTTCTTAAGCAAAACTCCTCTCTCCCTATATTCGGCTCATAAACCTCTTTACCCACTGCCATTTTTCTGCAAGTGCCTGATTAATACTGTGCATGTCATGTGCAAATCTTAACAGAGATGAGAGGGGAGAGATGTTTACTGCTCAGCTATTTCCATCATCTGCTCTGAGAAAACATAGTGCTCGGTCCATTTATCGGATATATGAGTTGCTAGATTTACTAGCCCGAGCAAGAAGACAGTCTTTTCTTTCTAGCTCTAAATTGTATGTGTAACAGAAGTGTATAACCTCATAATCCTAAAAAAATGCTTTAAATGTCCTTAGTACTTGTGAAACCTCTGTAGTTTAGAGGTTCCTAAAATTAACTGCAAACTTAAACGATGTTTAAGTCACATCCAGATATTTACAACAGCCACAAAACAGGTTTGAGAGTAGGAAATGTTGGGTTGTTCACTGGAGTTTAGGGAAACATGAAATGAACTTGAAGCAGAAGTTTGGGGGGGAAGTTGGTTCATCCAAACAAATAAACAAAAATATATCACTGCAGTCTGATGATATATTTCCGGCTTTCAGGCAACAGAAATTAGAGCAGAGGAAAGTGTGCGTAGTCTCTGAAATGCACACACACTCAAACACTCTCTCTCTCTCTCTCATTATCAGTGGTGTCAGGATCTGGCAGAAAGTTGCTGACTGGGTCAGATAAGAGCTGCTTCTGTTGTAATGAGAGTCTGAAACACAGACGACTGTCTCACCTTTATCTCTGTACCTTCATCTCTCGTTTTCTGTTTCTGTGTTTCACACAAACACTCTTTCTTTTAACCCGTCACACTTAAGAACTCACAAAGTTTCAGGCTGCCAGACACAGACATTCGCTGTGTCATCTCACACACACATACACACACACTCACACAGACACCAACACACACACTTTGTCTCCAGCCCCTGTGACCTCAGCTGCACTCAACATTTCGAAAATGTAGGAGAACTGGATGAGTTTTGCTGCTCCTGCTCATTTCCTGCTTTCCGTCTCTGTTTAATGTCTTTTAAGACACTTGGCAAAAGAAAATTCAAACACACTTGAATGGCCCTTTGAACCAGCTTTAACTCTTTGGCTGAATGTACACGTAGCATCATTCTGCAGCATGTTTTGCCTCTCTTTGTTTGCCTCAATAGAGAATTTGCTTAATCACTTTCATAAATGATTGTAGATCAAAAGTACTTTTCAGGAAATTTGCTCAGCATTTAACCTTAAAGCTTTTAACTTCAGACCTGCTTAAACATTAAAAGCCTTGAAAAAGAAGTTTTCTTTTAGCTTTTCATCACTGAAGTCTCAGTAGTTTTGATGAAGCTCAGTCTGGCTTCAGAGTTTCATAATGCACTAAATTAGCTTGCTGGAAGACCGTGGTATTCATTTCTCTTGGATCATTCTCTCTGCTGCTAAAATACATGTAAACTGACCAGGTTTTTGATTAGAGCTTCTATCAGTGATATTTGATCACTAACAATGCTGCAACAATTCTGCATATCAAACTTGTGCTATTAGAAAATAAAATAAAATGTTTATATACAGAAAGTAGCTGTCCCTGCTTACGAAGCTAGCAGCAAGTATTGTAAATATAGCTTCAGTTGCTCTCTCTCAGCACATAATGTCTCCACCTTGTGGTAACCTTGTTTTTAAACTAAGTTTGAGTTTTAAGTTTAAGTTTCAACCCTTTTAAGTTGCTGTAGCTGGTCAGTGTGTAATGTTAACTGTAAATTTAACTGCCAACAGTTTCCACAGAGCAAAGGAAATATAAGCACACATGTTGTTTTAAGTTGAGTGTATGAAGTTACATAGATCTGTTGTTTGGATAATCGGACTCTGACAGATGACTTGTAATCTGTGATGAAGAGATGTGGTTCAGGTTCAACAATCATCTTAGAGGTATTTTGAGGTCAAATCAATGTGTTATGTTGTCAGATCTGACTATTTTCTTACAGTATGCTTGCTTTTTTCTCTGGATTACTTTAGGAAGTTTCTTAGTCTGTCCTTGAAAGATTTTTTATTACTTTGGTCAACTGACTGTATCTTTACTTATAGTCACTGTATGTATGCACTTTGTGTTTGTGGCATTTATTAAAATTAGTCTGATGCCATCTGTAAAGAAATTGACAGTCCTGGTGGGTGGGCACAGTTACTTATTCCTCCCTATAATTTACAATGACGTTCCCTAAAATAATATTTTGAGTGTCAGTCACACCCACTGTGGTCTGAAAGTCTGTAAAAGTTTGCAGTTTGCTCCTTGTTCTCTAGTCAGATGGAATAAATAGAATATGATGAACTTAGGTAAAGTCGTATCTGTCATGATCTTAACTACTTCCAGTAAAATGCTGATTCATTAGACCTTTAGTTGTTTGACCCCATGATGCCAAAGTTGACAAGTTAAAGACTAACCCAGAAAATAATTTCCTGTGTGGTGGACTCACGTCACTGATGTGCATGGGCAAATTCATATTACCCATGATTTCCTCTGATAACACTAATCCTGTCTGGAGCAGGCTTAAAGTTTTTTCACTTCTTGCTAGACAGTGACGAATCCTGCAGATGTTTGTTGTTTTTTCTGATGCTGAGGACAAAAAGCAGCAAGAAGTCTGCTATCTTAAATCATAGATGATAATATCTTTATTCATGTTCTCTTTACAATATTGAAAAACAAAGCAAAAAGACGGCATCTTAATAAAATCTCTCACAGAGAAACAACAGAACAAAACGTGGGAAGGCCCACATTAATACAAAAATAAACTTTATGGATGAAAACAAATGCAGCATACATTCAAGTGAAGTCATATTCAGTACAAACAGCAACCAACAGCAACACATACAGATTTTATCTACATCACAATACCTGCAGATGATAAAGTCTTTTTTTTTTTTAATAAACAAAGGACTGAAAATAAAATCTTCCTTAAACAGCAGTCACAGTTAAACCCCCAGTGATAGACAGACATTTTACATTAACCCACAGAATATGACAACAGCAGTTGAACAGGATTTACTGACACATTCTCATATTTCATAAAACAAGTTCAAAATCTTAAGCGGAGAGGAAAATGACTGACCAAAGCAGGGATAATTTGAGAGAAGCAGGAACGGAGTTACTCACATGAAAATGCTGGTTAGCAGGTATAATAGGACATTTACATTAGCCTGGTCAAGACTCGTTTTGTTCCTGATCATCAAAGAAGAAGGTTGATTCAGCACTCATAGCGATCATACAGGTTATAAACTTCAAAAGGCTTTTCTAAGGTGTAATCTTAAATTTTCTCATTGCTTTTTTTATTAGATTTTCTTGGAAATTCATTATTTATTTCTCAGAGTTATCTTATTTTCATTTAAATTTAAGACATTGTTCAAAGGAATACTCTGACATCTGTGGGACTTATTCTATCTGCACCAAGCAAGAGTTAAACGAGAAGATCAATTTCAATTTAGTCTCTTCCAGTCAATACAGAGGTAGCTCTGTGGCAAGAAGTACAAAGAGTGGAGATGGGGAAACGACTCTCCTGTCTCCATCAAACACACATGGTACTTTCTGTATGTGTTGAAAAAGAAGGTGAGATATTGTAGTTTGGTTTTAGAGCTGAAGGACAGTTGAATCTGTGGCAGCATCTCAAAAGTACCCTTCTAAATGAGAGTAATAGATAGGAAGATAGCTTGCTTGCTAAAATACAACAGCATTTCCTTTTTATTCTGAGAAATATTAGCTTTTTATTGAACACATCGTAAAGCTACAGCTCTGCATTAAACTTGAAGAGATGCAGCTGATATTGATCTTCCTATCTAGTTGCCAGTTAGTAAGATGTGTGCAGAAAGTCTTCTTTTAATTACATTTCAGGAAAGTCTGGTTGGATTAGACCTTTATTGTGTCTGACATGATCCTTTATTGTTGTCAGGGATTAAAAAATATGCTTTACACTTTGCTACATGACAGGTTTTCCATTTCAGACCAGAAAGATTTGGCTTTGTGTGGTTTGTGTGCATCAGATAAATAGCTAAAATCTGTTAAGCTCCTTGATTCTGCACGCACAGTGGAAGCCATGAAAGTCCCTCTGAATCAGTCCTGAATTTTGCTTTTAAAACCTTAATTTTTTTCAGTAATTCCTTTCTTAAGAAGTGTTGCCAAAGCTCAGCAGGAACTCAGTGAACCTGCAGTAAAAAACATCTGTGACTTAAATGCGTATTAACATTACCAGAATTTGTGCTGTGACTGAGTCCACTATGATGCCAGATTGGAGAGATTTGGCTTTAGAACACTTAAAAAAGGTCAGAGCTGCAGAGAAAACCTTTTTTCTGTGACTGACAATTGATCCGGGCCCGTCTTAATCACCTTGATGTCTGTTAACACACAAGTTACAACAAATTCCTTGTTCTAGCACAAGCAGTGCCCTCATGACTTGTTTATCTCCCCGGCCTCTGAGAGCTGCAGAAAAAAAATTCTGTTGATGCGAGCTTTGATATTACAGGCATCATCTGAAATCCCAACACGTTTACATGGAGACAGCAGCAGTAGTAAACACACGTACTCAACCCTTTACCCAAGCACAAACTGTTCAAACAGCAGGAAAATCCGATTTGTCTTTAAAATGTGAGGCCGTCTGTCTGTGCTGGCATTCACAAACCGCCTGATTATGGTTTTGTGTTGTTTGGACTTTATAATCACTTGCTGACATTAGTTGCTGACATTAGTTGTTATGCTAACACACGTTTTTTAACCTAAAGTACATTGACAGTTGTTTTGTGTGTTTCTTCGATTTACTAAATGGGGCAATCCATGGCTTCCACAGCACGCTTCCCTTAGGTTTCCCTCAGGGATTATTCGGTAGATCATCGCTTGATTTGACTGTAAATCACATAAGCTCATTTAAAGTAAAATAACCCACTGTATTGATACCAACTCCTCAGTTCTCAGTTTTTGCTATTTTTGTTTTTCTCCATTTACATTTTACAGACCTTTAAGTCTTATAGTCTTAGGAATGAGTTTTAGTTTCCATTTTTAATTATTTTTCACTATTATGAACTGGCATTTATTTTATATATGACAGAAGTGTAATAAGGGCTGAAATGAATAGAGGATCAATAGAATTTGAATAGAATAGAAATACTGTTTAAGAGATGGATTCTTTCTAAAGGAACTTTTGATGAAATAACGTGGTCTGAAGCGATTTTGTTGTGAATTTTGTGGTTCTTAACTGTAAGTTGATCATACAGTTGATTTTAAAAATTGCAGGTCAGGCTAAACATTTAATATTTAGTATAACACATTCCCTTCTTCATGTCCTGCAGTTTGTACAAGTTCTTGACCAAAACAAGCATTTCTTTTATCCAAGGCTTGCATACTTGCACCATTTAAAATGGCTGCGTAGACATTTCTTTACTGGTGCAAAAACTAATCCTCATTAAGTGTTCCCTTTATTGTTGAGGGCAGCAACACCACAGAGCTGAACTCGATCACAAACACTAATGTTCCCTCCAAAGAAAATACTGCAATCTAGTTCATACAAATAAAAATGCACAAGGAGATGCTTATAGATTCAAAATCTACAGAATTTACAATGTCAACAGCATTTGCACTAGCAACACTAAAAGTTTAAATACAATTACAATTTTTATGTCCAACATCACCTTGCCCCTTGTTTAAGGCTGTCATCTTTTTACTGAGGATCCAGCCCTCTTTATTATAACAGACAGCGACAATAAACAACAGCAACAGTAAGCAGATTAAAGAGCTCAATGAAATATTTATCGTGAATGAAATGTGTCATTTTGAATATGTAGCAGATTGGAAATTGTGGGCCAGTGTTGGACACACAGTACACCTGTGTTTTTCCCTGCGGTTCTTTTATGCCAAAATAGATTGCACATGTACACAAACGCACAGCAGAATGTGGATACGATAAACCCAGCTGGTGATTTACCTTTCGTACAATGCAACAGTCCTCATCAAAGCTCCTTATCAGGTTTCCATCAGAGAGGCATTTCTGAATGAGCATTGGTGTCTGAATGTCATACTGGTCACTGTCATGCCAAATGTTTTCCTCACGTCTGCTGTTGCACGTTCAATCACATCACATGGTGTGGAGTAAACAAAGCATTTTCAGTGGGTTTTTTGGACATTTGGAAGAGCAGATTCCTTTTCAGAAAGTCAGGATTTCCTGTGTTGGCAAAAAAATCTTGCATTTTGCCTTATTTTGACTTGAAAACAGTCCATAGTCAAGCCAGTAATACTGTTCACTATTTCACAAACCTAAGAAGTCAACAAATGCTCTCCTTAACAGAGGGATGAACTTCTGCTGAACTTCTTCAGCAGAGGTAAACAAAGAGTCCTGAATTACCCCTGTGTAGCCTGGCACAGCAAGACTACAACACTTAAAGTCAAACAAATGAAAGATGTCTGAACAATTGTTTCACTTTGTGCTTTTGAGTCTATCAGAATAACAAAAAAAGAGGTCAGATCTCAGAGTGAGACTGCTGAGAGCTGTTTTAGTTTTAGAGAGTTCTTTTACACAAAGCTGCCTTAGAATGGAGTGGGAGAACACAGTGGCATGTCCTGTTAAGCTTTCCATACAAAACCTCTTGTGAATGATCACTGGACGCAAATTGCCACTAAAGGATTTTGGCTTTGACCAGAGTGTGGTCTCAAAACATCACCTCCTCACAGCTTCCATAATCGCTCTCCACTATGCTCGACCCGTCGTAGCTGCGTGGGTTATGTCCAGCCGGTCTTGTTTGTGGCTGGGCGGGGTTTGGCGCTGGTGGTGCGTTTGGCTGCTCTGCATATGATGGCATAGCCACACTCAGACGCATACTGAGTCTCTTGTAGCCTCCTGAGACGTTGTCAAGGCTGCGTGTGTGCTGGGTGGGGTAGTAGCTGATGGCAGTGTACTCGTTGGGGCACTGGGAGCTGGGAAGGGGAAGCCCGTCGGGACCCAGGAAGTCATCCAGGTTCTGGTTGCTGTAGCAGGGTGGTAGGGGGGCGCGGCGGTCACAGCGTTCTAGTGGGAACGGGAAGCCACCGAATCGAGAGTTCCTACGTGAGTCCATGGTGGAGGTGGAATAAGTGTCCTCTACAATATCAAACTGGGGAAACTCCTGAACTGCTGGGCGGCCATAGTAGTCAGGGTCTGCAGGATAGACTGAGGAGAGAAGACAGATAACAAAAACATCAGAATCATTCATCTGGATATGTTCTTAGTTTGAAATTTTGAAACTTCTAACTATTCATTACAGCTCTGTTTCTCCTACTGAAACATAAAAACAGCAAAGTCATCTGTATTAATTTTCTTGTGTAATAAAACTGACACTGCTGTATGTCAATGTTGCTGTCAGTCCAGTACACACCCATCACTGTCAGCACTTAACCGCTGAGTCTTGAGTAGCTGCTAGAGTCAGATTAGTCCTCAGACTTTACAAACAACCCTAATCAACACCTAATATCACTGCGAGATACTAGTATACACCAGAACAGTTTTTGCAGGAACAGATTTGAGCAGGTTTGGGAATTCAAAGAGCTTTGACTATTTGCATATGAAATCCTTCACTGTTGAGGTGTTGTGGTGTGGTTAAGATCAGTGTAACGGGTGGGGGGGTGTCTAAAAGGAGCTCAATGTCCTAAAGTCATGCCATTTACATAAATATTTTAGACAAATGGCTAAACCAGAGATCTCATGACTGCAAATGTTGAATAATTTCCTTTTAATCAATTGGAACATAATTAGATAACACTGAAAATTCAAGGGCAACTTTGATGAAAAGGTCCTCTGGCTTTATGTTCATCCCTGTGTGTGCTCTTAGTACTTAATCACTTGTGTATTTCCCCAAACCTTAAAACACTTATTCAATAATGAATTGTGTCTTTTTTAATGTGCTAATTTAGAACAAAGGTTACAATCAGTAGACCTTTTAAAGCCTCCTCTTCTGGTTTATAAAAAGGGGGGAATGTGTGGCATGTAAGAGATGTTTTTCTGAGATTTATTATGGTGGACAAGGCTTGTTGACAACCTTGAGGTGATTCATACTTAAGTTATTTTCCCTTTCCACACATTGTGTGTACACATACTACTGTTGATTTGTGCCTGCGTAAATCGTCTATGTCAACATGTTTAATTCACAACCCAGAAATGTTTCCCTGTTTTGTTTTAAGTCATTATATTACATGTTTTTTGTTCTATGTTTATGCTTTCTATTGGCTACCCTGCCAAGTCCCTTACTTTCATCCTCATTGTTGTATTCTCTGTGCCTCTCTCCCTCCTGGCAATGCAGAATGCTTAACCTATACACTGTCAAAACCTCATTCTGTAAAGCAAGATCTAGTTACCAGATGCATTTTATTATCAAGAGCTAAAACCACACATTCTCTTGTACAAACTGCTCCTAAGTGTCAATATACAGTGGCAGTAACAGTATTTACCTTTTAAAATCCCTCAAGAGTTTTACTTTTTTTCCATTCTATAAACCCCTTTATACATATCCTGAGTGCAGTGATTTAACTCATTTAAATTTTTTTTCTTTTTTAAATAGATTGTTCTGTTAGATTTTTGCTAGTTTTTGAACTGACTTTAATCATAGCAAAGTTTGTGAATAGCTAATTGTGTTTTTAACATTTAATCTGTATTCTTTATAAATATTGCAAGGTGTTAGGCAAAAATGTCATATGTATATACTGTATATAAGCTCTTGATTAATTGATTGAAGCACATCATTAAGCAAACAGAAATGAATATTTCTGAATTAGTGACTGTGGCTAATAAGTCATAAACAAAGGTATAATTATAATAATTAAATCAGCAAAAATCAAAAGGAGCGAGGCAGTGCTGCTCAGCTCCCACTGCTCCACTTACAGGGAGCCCTGCAGTGATGAACACTTAGCAGAAAAATAGGAGGCAAAATCTGGAAACAAAATGCGGATTCTTGAGGATTACCACTTTAAATTCCTGCTCTTTATCTCCAAAATCTCAAACCATCAAGGCAGACACATCACACAGTCTTTCTGGAACAAAACATTAAAAAAGTCTAATGCTTTCACTGGAGTTACTGAGCATACTAAGCAGACTCCCAACTGCTTGGATTGCAAAGGAAAGAGAATGAGAGGTAGAGGAGGAAAAAACAGACAAAGAACTACTTAGAGGGAGGGAAAACTGAGGCTTAAAGATGGAAGGTGGAGAAGAGAAGAAAAACCAAGAAAGTAAAAGATAGGTATAGTCAGGTGAAATTAACAACACACCAAAGATGCTGGAGAGAAAAAAGCAGTGAAAACATTCAAGAGAATAGAGAAAGACAGTGAAATGTGAAGTGAGTGATGTGGGTGTGAAGAGGTAGAGATAGAGGTCAAAGGGAGAGATAAGAGGGAGAGCAGAAGAAAATAATGTAGAATACATGAGAAGAAAAGGAGGGACACAAAGTGAACGTATTTGCACAATAATGGAATTGTTTTCAGGCCAAAGAAAAAAAACTAAAAGCGAATGCATTTTTATCGCACCTTGCTAAATAAATGTAAGAACAAACATTGCATCTTTTTTGAATCACTGTGTATGGCTGAAACGTTATTAATATATGGCCAAAGTACTTCATTAAGCGCAGGTTCAGAAATGACAAAGTATTATTTTTAATTAGGCAGGTCATAAAAGGGAGACATTAAATGAATGAATTATGAGCCATAAATCTTTCTCTAAATGTTGACCTCGGTTTCCAGTTTCCAGTGAGGTGCTGTGATTTGTGCATCAGTTTTCTGTGCAATATAAGAAACAGACACTTTCTGTAGTGGGAAAAAAAACAGCCAGCCAGCAATTTTCTTTCCTCTAAAATCTATTCTGCAACACAATTTAGTATGACATGAGTGATAATAGGAGATAGGGTTGGATACTAATGGCCTATCCTTGCATTGCTCTTTGAGGCTACTCACTGTGGACTGAAGATAAGACAGAAAAAGGGGCTTTGAGCTCAGATTCAAAGTTTATTTTCATACTTTGCTCAGTTTTGTTCATAGTAAACAACAAGAGCTGCTCTTTTCCTGAAGCTGCAGAGAACAGACGAGTAAGTCTCAGATCACTGCCTCAGGCTGCAGTATTGATCATAAATAGCAGAGTAACTTTGTTAACTTAAAGTGTTTTTACACCACACTGAGCCCTGCTTAGAGTTACCTTTGTGTCCAACCCTCCTTTTTTCAGACTCAAGTCCTAGGGGGAATATAATGTCCTGAAAAGTAATGTAAGACCTCATGAACTGTGAGTAAAATAGTCTACTTTGCAAATGTATTGTTTGGTCTTGTTAGAGTCATTTTACCTGTAATGTGATGAATGTTTGCAGCCTCTGGGTCTTTCTTTTAAATTTATTAGTGAAACAGTGTTGAAAGGTAAAATTAAAATCATAATTAGTGTCAAAAATCTCACCATATAAATTTTTTTTGCTGGTAGCAGTGAGTTCACAAAAGTTTTAGTTGGTTGCTGAGCTGAAAAGATCTGAGAACTTTGAATATACAAGTTAGCAAACATGCATTTAAATTTACCAGCATTAGCATCAACTCTCCTACTGTTCCCAGAACAGACTTTTTGTTCATAATGATGTGTTATTAACATTGAGATTAACGTTACTGCGTTCTTCTGGATTTAACAGGAACGTTTTAGAATCTGTTTAAGTTTTCATTAACGTGAGGTTTTACACTGAGAACTTAGCTAGTTATTGTAACTATAATAAGCTTAAAAGAACGAGTTCAGTTGCAGTTAGCGGTGCTAAAAAACTGAAGACACATCAAAGAGGCACATGACATGATTTTGTAGATTTCTGTGTTCAGTATGAACCAGTGGTTTGGAGCTGAGCCACAGGGATGTACTGCCTGAGGTACAGAGGGTTTTGAATATAGCTGCCTTTTCGAGACCTTGTTGTAATGTTACATACAATAACAACAAAGTCACTATTATTTTTTGTTAACAGTCCTGATATAAGAAGTAATCATTAAACGCATTCTTCTGCGGAACACAAACCAAATCTTATTTTCTGCTTGGTCCTTTTCCTTCTGGCTTTTCTCTTTCTCCTCCTGCACTGTATGATTTTACCATCTTGGCATTTGATGGCAATAATTCTTTTCATGGTGGCTGACAGTTTGATGGACTCTGTGATTGGATGCTGCATTACCAATTCAATAGGAGCAATGGTGGTAGAAGACACCATTTCTATTAAGTAATTTTTTTCAGCCCGCAACTCTTTTATTGTTGCTATCTTTTTTCCAGAGTTAGTAACTGTTTTGAGCATGTTAGAAGAAAGAGACTGACCTGAGCTGCCCAAAGAACATGTCATATGTGGTCAAGAGCCATGGAAGATTAAGATTTAATAGCAAAACCACAGGGCGAACCCAATGCAAAGCGTAGAGGATTCAGCTGCCGTCCACTCGAACAACGAGCTGGATAACAAGTGAGGAACTACAGGAATGTGTCCTTTATTCTTTGTGATAAGGTCATGCAGATGAATGACCTGCCAGGCGGGCGTTGCCTAGGGAGCGATGGCATGACGAACGCCTGATCTGCCTCTCTTCATCTGTCTTGCGAGCATAGCAGTGGACGAATGAGTCACTGCTAAGCTGTATTGATTTCTTACATGAAAAAAATGCCGCACAAAGGAAAGAGACAGAATGTTTGAGAGGCAGGGAGGACACAGTGAGAGAGAGCATGACAGAAGAACAAAGGAGGAGAAAGAAATTGAGTGAGTGTGATAGAAGGAGGGAGAAAAAGACAGATATGATGGAGATGGAGGGAGGGCTAAGAGAAGGGACACACATTACGAACAAGGGACACTGGGCGCAAAAAAGAAAAAAGTGAGAGACAGAGACTGATAAAGAGAAAACAATAGGACCACTTACTTTTTTCTTTTGGGGTTTTTCATGTAAAGGTGCTCAACCTCAGAAAACCCTTCAGGCTGCACAAACTCAACATAAATTTTGAGGTAAACTGACACCTTTTACAGGTGTGCCTTCAAGAGACTTAAGTCATCAGCCAAGTAGTACCCTTAAACTGATGTTCATAGCTAAGTGTGTCACTCTGGTAGTGATTATGGGTAAAAAAGACAAAACACAAAAATGAGGGGGAAAAAAGGAGAAAAAGAAAATAGTGATATTAAGAGGCAGAATAAAAGGGTAAAAGATGACTGAAAAAGGAACAACAGAATATAAAATGGTAGTCCTTTATAATACAGTCATAGAGGGGAGAAGAACAAAGAAAGAGGTGGAAGGAGAGAGAGAATCAATCACGGAGAGAATGGAAAACAAAGACATGCTGAGACATGAAACAGAAATCTCTTTGTTATTTCCTGATGTTATCTTGTCCAATCAGCATCATCTATAAATGTTTCATTTTCCAGGTTTAATCAGCTTTATGTGTTGACAGACGACTCTACAGGCGGTTTGATGTCGGTCCCATGATGCACCACTCTGCCTGACAATTAAATACTTGTTTACACTGACTAAATAATTCAGCCCATCATGATCTTTTATATTTTCACGTGGCTTTGCAGCTAGAGAATGATGGGGTGATATAGTTTAAAGGTCACTGACTTTTTTTTATTTATTTCATTCCTTCAGTGTAGTTGACATTTTCCTGGGTGATTCTGTGAAAAGCATTGAGGATAGTTTTTTTATGTTCTTTTTTTCTCTTTTTATTCCAGTCTTGCTGGAATAAATTGATGAAATGTTGCACATCTTTAGATTAATCTGTGAATATATTTATGGACAAAGTAAATAATAACACATAGGAGTTATATAGTGCTTTTTAGAATAATTAAGGAAGCTTATAATTAAGATAAGAATTTAAGTAACCCAAATATGGTATTTACTTTAGAATTTATTAAATTGTTAGTTATTTAATTGTTTCTTTTTCTTGCTAGAAGTTTGCCCATGATCTTTTTATTTTAAATCATAAGGAAACACATAATACGCACCTTCGTAGTCCATGTCCCATTGGTTCTTCCTGATGGAGTCGTTGTCGGAGCTGGACGGTGGCCTGGCAGGAAGGTTTGGTGCAACACTGCACACAACTGGCCCTTGTGTCTTTGGAGAGAGCCCACCTCCTGATGAACTGATCTGGCTTCGTGGGCGAAGCGACCTGAATGGCGTGTGGTCGAGGTCATTGATGGGACCGACCAATGAGTTCATCTCAATGGGGTTGACTTCCTGGTTGTCGGCTTTGAGACTCTTGGCCAGACTGGGCTGGAAGTAGCTGTGAGTGTGAAAAAATGTATTTTAGTTTCAGTAAAATATTAATCTTTGTGGAGATACTACAGACACCCAAACAAGGCTTGTTGTGTCAGTGGTATAAAAGCCCGACAGGAACACGACTCCAAATAGATGATTGGATGGATAATGTTGCCTAGTAACTGCTGGATGCACTTGTTTGTTAACAGTGTTATGGTGTGTCAAGGTTGTGGACATGTCTGCTAGTTTTGTACATACTCGGTCCTCTAGTAGCTAACAACTGGTTAATCCAACTTAAACTAGATGCTGTAATGTTGAAGGAAAACAGAGTAAATTATGTTCAAAAATTAAGGAGGCAGATTGATATTTAGCCTGCTGTTTAGCAAGTAAAATTTTTTTTTTTTTCCAAGAAGAGTTTATATTGATGTCTCAAATTCAGATAAACTTTTCTCCTCCTAGTCAGCTATTTCTCCCTTGGATGTTCATTGGATGTTTTAAAAAATACACAGTGCAGAAAATTGATAGAGCAGGGAGACAAGTTATGCTATTTGTGCTGCTGACTTCATTTTAGACACAAACATTAGCACTTACCCATTGGAGTCTTGGACACACACAGGCTTTTTCTTCTTCTGCTGAACATAACGTTTCCTGATGCAAACAAAGATGCCAACCAAGAAGAGCAACCCAAGCACACTGGCGCTGATCTCCATGATTTCCACATAGCCAATCACCGGAGACACCTGAGAGTTAGACAGGACACGTGATTGACTGAGTAAAAGTTAAGATACCTGTGGATGTTAGCTTCATCATTTAACCCAAAAACATTATGATACTTTAAAGAAAGACACTGAAAAAACAGCAGTAAATGAATGTTGCTTTGATTCACCTGAGGCAGCGGGTCGCAGTGGATGGAGCCGTCACTGACTTTACAATCAAAGCCTCCAGGGCACAGATTGGGTGAACAGACATTTATCTCATTGTGGCACCTATGAGAG
>JAPZDZ010000026.1:23392234-23407396 GCA_029783805.1 Acanthurus tennentii | reverse complement strand
AACAAAATGGGAGTTTCTTCTGATAACCAGGTTACAGTTAACATGGTAACTCATTAATATTAAGTGTTTATTTAGTTAAATTGACCAGAAAGTCAAACCATTTTAAAAGAACCAGAAGCTCCTGTCCTCACAAACAAACAAACAAACAAACAAACAGTGCGAATGGAGAAACCCGCCACCCGAGCTGTGTCAAGTGTGAATGCAGGGTCGGCGCTGAGTTCATCAGTTCAGCTACGTCCTGTTCATGTTTCACCCTGTCGCCTGCAGATCGACGGATAGTGAAAGGAAAACTGTCGCCACATGTCCACCAAACCCGTCTGCAGGTGCAGTAATGGACTGAGGCTGCAGGGCCTTGAATAGTCCTCAGCTGACCTTTTCAAAATGTGACAATGTGTCTGTCAACAAATTCACATCTTTGCTCTCTCTCTCCTACTAGGAATTCAGGGTCAAGAGAAGGACACGAGGCAAGAAAAGTCAAAATCAGTTAAACAATACGAATTGTCTCACAAAAAAGGCAAAGAAAGTGCTGGTGAGTGTCTCAAATTTTGGGATCCATTCTCTCTTGAAACTAAGTAAACATTGCAAAGGATTATTTATGTAAACTGACAGAATGATATTATCTCGTCAGTCACACCACATTGTTCTGCTCTGCCTTCAGAACTTTGGCTGAAGTTGATAGTATTGGTCGTAAGTGATGCACAGCTTTGTGCACAGGATACTGTCGTTCTGCTGAAAACTCCACTCTAAACTCCCATGAGATACAGAGTGATAAAAATCAGAGCGACGTTAGACTGAATTCCTCTAAACCAAAGCGTGTCATGATAGTCATAGTATGTGAGCTGAGCCTCCTATCAATACAGCTTCAGAATTTTTCAAAGTGCAAATTGCTCAGATAAAATGATCAGCAAAAGATAGAAAAAGACATTTAAGTGACTGATTTTGTAATGTCAAAAGCCAGTAAACCAATAAAATACTGCAACAGCTTTATTAAATCAAGATTTGCAGCAGGTCCCCTCTACAGTATATCATATTCCTGTGACCTCTCCGTCTCCCTGAAGGTTGTGAAGTAATAACCCCCATTGGGGTAGCTTTGATTTACAGTGTTTGCCCCCACCTCACTTAACGCCTGCTCCGGCTGGCTGATAAGGATCATACAAGCAGCAGCAGGCTAAAGTGTTCTTGTTCTTCCAGCATGAAGAGGAAGCTCACTGAAAAGAGAAAAGCCACCATCCATTTGGGGAAAAGTTTGAGTTTTGCCATTAATTTAGCCTCAGTTTCATTGTTATGATTAAAACCAAAAAGAAAAGTGGTGAAAAATATTTCCATCACCCAGCTGCCGGTTTAATCATCTTAAGTTACTGCAAGGTTAGTAAAAATGGTGCTACTTACTTGTTCACACATGTTGCTGTTAAACAACCATCTAACTTTTCATCAGTAAATCAGATTTATTGAAGTCAAGAAAGGTCCACTAATGTTTCTGATTCAAAAAGTGTTTTTAACCCCTACACATTCACTGGATCACTGGTGATCCACTAAGGCTATTGACTGAGCACAACTTATTAGGAACTAAGTGTTTGATTATTATTACTATTATTATTTTTTGGACAGGCTTGACATTTTTCTATTTGTTTGATTAATCACTTACAAATTCACTAATGCATTTGTGTCATTTTGGCTTAAATTCACAGTGTGAGAAACGTGGTAGTTTATATTGCAGGTCTACAATAATTTGCCAAATACTTACAGAAAAGGAGAATTTAATATTGCTGATTAACACTTAATAGAATTTTGCAGAGCAAACAGTGAGATTTAAAAACATTGTAAATTTTTTGGCAGCAGGCATCAAAGTGATGAACTGAGGAATTCCTGGAAAAAGATTTTTGCCACATACAGGACTATAAACCTTACAGTTAGAGTATGAGCCAAGGCCAAAAGGACTTGATAAATGGCCCTCTGAAGATGTTTTCAGATCTGTTCCAAGAGTTATTTAGCTCTTCAGTGAGCACAACTTTTCACCAACTGTCTACAAATAAAGAAATCCTGCTGACAAACAACCAAAGAAACAAATGAGAGCAAAGTCAATACACTGACAAAGCCAGTGTTAGTGTTATCATATAATATACACATTTTATAACAGGAGATAATCATGTGGGTTGTTGGTGTGTGAGTGTGCATGTGTGACCACACAAACACACACAAAAACACAAAACTTCAAGGCCATTGAAGCCTTCGGCAGACAGCAGACTTGTGTCTCTGCAGGTTCATCAGCATCCTCCCTCCTAACACACTCTTTCAGTTGTTATCATGTCCTCGTCACGGCCTTGTGCTCCTCCACAAGACAAGAAATACTGTTTTTTTGTTTTGCTTTTTATCACCATCCTGTGCTTCAGCCACATGGACATCCACTGTTAAAGTTTTAGCCGCACAATCTGCAGAGTAGGTGCAAAGTATTTCAGTTGATACTTTAATATTATAGGCTGATAATATTTATTTTATTTGACATTTAATGATTTAATGTGACATTCCATGATTTTAATACAAATATTTAGTGTTTTAACATTTTTTCAGGCTAAATGAGCCTCTGAAACAGGATTTAGACAACACTAACACAGGCTGCAAGATAAATCAAAGTCAGACTTGCAGTAATTGTATTTTGTTTATAAAAAAATTTGCTGCTTATGGATTAATCATGCAGTTTTGATGACAAACTGATGGTTTTTGCTTTGCATATGCTCACATCTATTGAGACTTCTACATGACTGTAGACAGTGAGGACTGAGCCAGCCGGAGTGAACTCTGCAGAACTGCTTCAAGGCTTTCAGGCCAAACTCTGTCAGTCTGTGATATGAACAAAAGCATTGTTGTTCCAGAACAACACATCCACTGTGGCACAAGATAGCAGAGCTTTGCACATTTCCCCTCATGATAAGAACACGGCAGAGCAAAATAAAACAAAGTACACGTTTTTTGATCATCCCCTCTCGGCTTTTGCTTCACTGTCACAACGATAACATTAACGGCACTCACAATTTAAACAGTTCAAACTCACAAAACAACACTAATATTCTTTCCTTAGTAAAGCTCCTTGCTTTCCTTTGTGTGTGGCGCAATCGGCACACTCTGCTGCTGTATGTTTGTGCTGAACTTTGTGTGTTTCAGATCTTTTCAGCAACTTCAACGCTAGTACTGTTTCTCAGGAACAATTCCTCTAAATCTGTGTTTAAGTGCCAAAACAGAAAAGTTTTAGTTTTAACTTTCTTCCTGCATCACCTGAAGACAGTCTGTTTTGGTAATCCATATATAGTTAGGTTTCCATTGTCTTAGAATAAGCTCTTTATATCTAAAGCGAGCAGTTTCTCCTCTGCCATGTTGCACAGCCATGTTTCGACAGAGGAAATACAAAAAAAGAATCTGTTACATTTTCAGGTTTCTGGTGGCCACTGTGGGCTGTGGTAAGGGGTATTCAACTGGTCCCAATCTGCAACATGTTAGAGGTCAATAAATCCCGAACAGTGCTCCTTTTAGGATTAGGATTTAACTCATTCATGAGTATTTTGTTTGTTTTGTCCAACACTTTTCTATGATCAGGTTTAATGAGGACCGAAGCCTCTAAGGACCACAAGTGGGCCTTTAGGCCTTTAGTTTTATACCATTCAACGTACACTGGTATGTAAACATTGAAAGACACTCACACACACAGTAGAGGACTGTGCTCTTTGCATTGTGAGTGACACATAAGCTGCGGTGTGTCACAATACTACTTAGAACTAATTAATTAACTGAAAAATTAATTGAAACTTACAAAGCACAAAAGGACCAACAGAAAAGAAGGTGGCAACAATGAAAGATGGAGAAAAGTGATTAAAAAAACCTCAATTAGTACATTTTTAAGTAGATGACAGCCAGAAAGAGAATCTGAGACATTCAGGATGAAGAGAGAGAGAGAGAGACAGATGGACAATAGTTCAGTGAGACAGTGTGTTGTGTATATGAGTCGAGCAGTGAGTCTGCTGGGAATATGCTCCTGTTTCCTGGGACCTGCTGGGTTCGCACATGCACACACACACACACACACACACACACACACAAACACACACAAACACACGCACACTACAAGCATAAAGCATACACTTGCACACACACGTGCACTTGCACATACATACATGGCTTTTGGGCGGTTTTTTACCTCCTGCTTCAGCCCCATCTGCCTCCTTGATATATGAACATAACAACCCCCACCTCAAACACACACACACACATTCACCTTTTTCACCTTGCGTGGACCTTCATTAAACATGTTAATACCCCCCTTCATCTCTGGAAGGGACCCCTTTCCATATATAAACTTTAAATGTGGGTCGTAAATCATTCCTACAACACATTAACACTGGTGAGGGTCTGATGATTCTGCTTCTGGTTGGTAGTTTGGTGTATTGTTGTTTTTCCAGTTGGCTGCAGGCTTAAAGTATGTAATCAGTCCAAAATTCGACATTACAAAAGAAAAAAGGCTTCAGTGATCTAAAAACATACCTTTTTTCATGCAGGCTCTGTTAATTTTTAAAGAATAACCTCGATTTCCTTCTATGGTTTGAGACATTATTTGATTAAAAGTAAGAATGTCTACCCTGTCATCATTTGATAACAGACTGACGCCACTTGTCTGATTGAAACAACACCTGGAGAACTGATGCGTCTCTTCACTACTTGTCTGAAGAGCTGCCCGCATCATTTACTGAGAACATTTCACAGAAAACATTTTGGATATTTGTTTTAGATTTGCCACTTTCTTTCTGTAATCTTTTCATCATATCAGATCATGTTACAACCATTCCATTCTCTTGCTCACACACATTCAACACGCACACACACACACACACACACAGCATGACACTGAGCGCTGACCGGGCATCAGCTGGCCGGAGGATGATCAGGGGATTTAGTGTTGACGTAATGTTGGTGAGGCGTGACTATCCCTCCTGACCACACATGTACAATACACACAACGAACACACACACACACATATCTCACACTTACACACATACACAAACATCTCAACACTGCCATCTACACACTCCTAGACAGATCTGTGCTTGCTCACATAAACACACCACAGCGCTGCAGATACAAAACTACCTGTGACAGTTTTATTGGAAGCTCTGTCTTTTCAACGAGTATACTGGCTCATATTTTTAACTCCCTGTTACATCGAAGCTTAAGTAACTGTCAGAATGTCAGAGAGCAGAAACCGGTTCCTACATGCAAATGAGCCTTTTATGAGACTCGTGAAGTCTCTGCTCGGCACAAACTTCTTTGTCTGTAATTCACTGAGGGTGAACGGTCATTATTTGCACAACGACTCTTTATTCTCTTGCCAACACAACAAGAAATATAAAAACTAAACCACACTGCTCAAGGGTTTTGTCAATTAAATTATGACACAACTGATGTAAAGTCATTCAACAAAAATCTTCCTTAGTTTGGCCTTAAGATACTTCCTCTGTGTTTTGTAAACTGAAAACTCTGCTGTAGTGAACAATAAGTGATTTCAAGATCTTAGCAAAAGTTTACAATTCAATGTCTTAAGCGTCAATCTATTTGGAGTTTATTGTTTGCTTTGTGCAATATCTTTCATGTCTCAGTTTGTGCAAAAAAAAAAAAATTAAACCTCTTTCTTTCTGAGAAGATGTTGCTGCTCAGCCAAATTTCAGTAATACTGCTGGCAGTAAAAAGAATGCAACACTAACAGGTTTTTTGTTGTTGGTGGTGGTGGTTTTTCCACTTTCAGAGATGTTAAAATGCCACTTACATGGTCTGATTGATTTCTGAAAGACATCGGCACAAACAACAGGATATCCAAGATAACTACATTAAAGTGTAACTTCTGCAGTCTGTTTCCTCTGTTTTGTCTTTTTGTGTTTTTAAAGAAGAGATATCTCTTATGCTAAAACAGTCCAGTTTCCTCAAAGGGAAGATTTAATCTAAATTGCTCTGCCGAGGTATAAATTACAATCATTTTCTCAACAAAAAAGCTACAGTTACCCTTAAAAAACACAAACAATGATGTTGTTTTAATTTATTTCACAGTGTAAGTTATTAGTTTTAACTATAAAACAATTTAGGCATTTACTATCTTACTTTGACATTGTTGTACCAGACCTGTCTTGGATGTACTTTTTTTTTTTTTAAATAAATACAGCGCAGTATCCCTGTATTTATTTGAGACAAACTATTACAGAGTACATGGCCCTTTTTGTTACTACTAAGAGTGGCTCAGATGTAACACGCTTTAATTTACTGCAATATTTGTGTTATTAAAGTCCAGAAATTACATTGAGTTGGCTGCTTAAAAAAATAACAGAAAGATTGGCTATATGATGTCTTATAACTTCATAAACTTTGTCTAAAGTGTTAATCTTTACATTATGGTCTGTCAGAATAATACGAAATTTCATTTTGGGTAGAATTTAACATTAAAGAGCTCTAATTTTGTATCATAACAAGCAATCCCAAATTACAGCCTTTCCAATAGCAGAATAATCATCTTTTCTTAGTGAAATGTGTCCTATTGTTCTTTGTTGATGCTTTGTTGAGTAGAGATTAGATGTCAACAAGTTGGTTCTGATCCCCAGATCTCAGAGACAATATGGACAGTGAGTATTTTGGCAATGCAGCTTTTGCAGGCGTGACAGGTTTGTTCAAACTTGTTTAGTTATGAGAGCTGCTTGTCTGACACAATGAAAAAAAATGACTTAGCACGTTCCCTTAATCTCCTCTCGGTCTCCTCAGTCTTACTGATGTTTTTATCTGTCCATATCCATATAAGTCTGTTATTTTCTATTTTCTCTGGATTCTCCCACTTCCAGCATTCATTCTGCCTTGATGATCATGGTATTACAACTAAGGACTGGACCGATCCTCAACATGGACCTGTTTCTATGTATCATCCATTACACAAAAGATGAGTTTTCATTGGAACTACCATCTGCCAAGAAATGTGGCATGAGGAAAGTCCCTGTTTTAAAAGAACTGCTGATGGCATTTTTCTTAATGACATAAATTACCTCAGTAGTAGAATTCTTGATCAATGGATATTCTGTTCTTAAAATGTTTGAGGAAAACAAACTTGTGAAACTTAATGCACACATTAAATATACATGAAGAGATCTGCTGGAGAGAAGATATGTCACTCTGTTGTAGTTTTCAGAACTACAACCTCATTTTAGCCATTATACAACCTCCTGGTCTACAAAATAGTGGTCTGGTCAAATGGTCTGCAGTGCAAAAAAAGGCTGGGAGCTCAAGTTATAGCTGACATATACTGCATACATTTCTACACTTTAAGAAGTCCATTATTTCTGAGGACACCACACAGTTGTCATGGCAGAGCAGACAAAAGCAACAAACTAAGCAAACAGAGTCTCTGCAGGTCATTTTGGTCAAGTGATGTTTTCAGCAGTGTCAGTCAGCTCCTCATGTGCTCCAAAAACACGTGGTCCACACTCTGTGCTCTGAAAATGAAAAGTAGAAATCTTTCTTCACAGAAAACCAATTTTTTCCCTCTCCACGTGTTGTCAGAGGAGTTTTGTTTGGTGAAAATGGCTCTCTTTCTTTTTACAAAGGAACAACAATCATGCTTTATCCTGTGGAGGAGTGCTTTAGAGATATGACTTTAAAAAGTGTGCTTGATCTTTTTTTTTCCCAGTTCAGACACAAGCTTTCAAAGGGGACAGACTTTAGAAATGTCTCATGTAAGCAGTCTTTTCAGGCTTCAGCCTTCAAACAAGAGGAAGAAGGGGAAATATGTATTATTTTCACAAGACAAATACACATTTTCACATTTCTCCTTATAATGGAGCTATTGTTATGTCTTACTTGTTCAAAACCAAGTTATTACCATTTAAACAACAAACTACACAGTATCTTAACTTTTTGATGAATTATCATTTAATAAATTTTAACACTTCACTCATGTCTTATCACTTTATCTCCACCTTCCTCAACAGTTGCATAAACGCCATTTTTACGATGGGGTTGTCATTTTTTTCCAAAAGGATATGGAATCATACTGATCAATTGAATAACTGCATTAACAAATCTATCAACTATTCACATTTCCCCTTCTTTTACTAACAACATTGCAAACACACATCTCGAACACACATTGCGAACACAACACTGAAAACAACATGATCAATAAACGAAAAAAAGGAAAAGAAAGGAAGCAGAAAGAGAATTTTTGTAGCAAAACTACCTATTTAAAAGAATTATTCCATTCCATCTGTGATGTTACTGTCCTGTCAGGCTTTTTTTCCGTAAGACTACCAAGAGACAGCAGAGGAGGACAACTATGATGACAGTGGGGAAAAAAAAACAACAGCTAACTGACAAATCTACCTTTAAAGTTATTGTGTTTTGGGGCTTTTTCTGAAAGACTGAAGGTTGTCAATCACCTTGAGATGAAAGTCTCAATTTTGCTTCAGCATGCTCACTGTTTGTTGTCTGAGTTCCCAACAGGATAGTTGGTGTTGCAGAGATAGTTTATGGTAAGATGGCTTTTTTTCTACTTCTGTGTGGTATTTACAATTGCAAGCAGCAACCATATTGACCACAAACAGTGGTCATGAGTATTTCAATAAACAACAACGCTCAGGGGATAAAGTTGCATCCCCATTTTTCCTTCACGCTCCATCAGCAGGAGCTTAATCTGAGGTTTTACAGCTTTAAAGCATATTTTTCACAAATGCAAAAACAAGTCATAAATGCACAAAAGCAGATTCAAGATACAATATAAATAAAATAATGCTGAAAAAGAATAAACTTTCAAAATTTGAATTTCTCTTAGTTTGTGCCTCCCAGGATGCAATTCAACAAGTTTACAGAAAAAAAAGAACTTCTGCAGCTGCTTCATGAGTTTTTCAAAAACGAGAAAGTGTCAAGGTTTACTGCCGACCTTTTCAACCTTCTTTTCCATTCTTCAGAGTTTGTAGATACACAAAAGGCCCTCAGTCACAGGGATTCAACATGTAGAGTGTACGCTGACATGTAAGAAGTGGCAGAACAGGGGAACTCAGGAAGGGAGTGTGAGAATGGCAAAGTAGAGAAGGTTCTTTGAGCTCAAGGGCCTCTATTGATGGTTGTGTGGAGAAACATATAAAGAATGAGAACTCATTCTGAATTAATGCACTGGAGCACATCAGCTCATTTGACACAATTTTCTTCTTATTACATTTGATTTAAACAACTTCATCTCATCTATAAGCTTATCATGTTTGATTAATCACACAGCGCTCCAACTGAAGGCATTTTTGATAATTTATTCATTTGAGTGGGTTAAGTTCATGTGTTCACGCTCACTATTTTCTCTTTTGTCTTTCAGATATAATTTTCAACATAGATATCAGGAAACTAATCAGCATTTGATCAAAATTTAAAAAACAAATCAATCAGGGTGAGAATTACTTTAATTTCCCTTTATTTTACTGAATTTTATTTTTTCTGTGCTTTGGGCATGCAGAGGATATAACTCATCTGAAAGCTAAGAAGAACTGGGACAAGCAAAAAAAAAAAAGTATGCACATATGATTTTGAATTTGAAAATATGCATGTTTTGATCATGTAAGCTATAAACCCTTTGTCTTTCCTAAGATATGTTTTGTTGCTGCTGTTCTCGTTGTTAGCTGCTAATGGTTGATTTTCTCTACATTAAGACTGCAAGTATCAAGTGTCAGGAGGCGCTGTTAGAAGAAAGCTCACTGCTGCCACTTGGCCCTGGTTTGTCATTTATAAAAGGTTCTGGGACAGAGGTACTCTACTAACCCCACTATCCTAATTGCCTCCATCCCTGAGGACACACCAGGGCAAGTGAAGCAGTGAGTGACCATGAGGAAGAGGGCGAGGATGAAAGGCGATAGAGCAGAAGAGTGGAGACAAAGAGAAGAGACAGGGGCAAGAGAGATGAGTTTTAAGGGCTTGAGGTGTATATATATCAGCAACTAACAGAAAATAACCAGCCTAACTTACACTGTATTCATAATTAAAGTGAACTGAGAGTGAAATTCAATCAACTAAATTCATTTTTCCTGGATAAAAAAGACTTCGTCAAACAATAAACCCACACACAAGAAGCTGAGGAAGATGAAAGTGACCCCTATGAGTGCAAAAATTGAATTTTATGTCCCTGCCAGGGAAGGCGAGATGCTGAACGTTGCGTTCGCTCTCGTATGACAGAGATGTGACGGTTGATAACAGCCTGCAGATGTGGAAATTATACAGCAGTCTGTGGTTTTCAATCAGCAACAGTCTTTGTCTGAGCTTATGTGGTGGGAGGGAGATTTGCTGTCAGACTCTGCAAGCCTGCTTCTTTCTAACAACACAACCTGCTGATAAAGCACTAACTGAGAAATTATCAAGAGGAAGAGGAGAGAACGAAGACAGGAAGACAGTGACTGCAGAGACATACACAGCAACATGACTGAGGAAACTAAAAGACAAGCAACAACAAGTGAAATATAACTAATCAGGACTTTTATTTGCTCTATCAGTGTCAATTATGAGAACATATGTTGCATTTTATTCCAAAGCAGGCCTGCAACTAATCATTATTTTCATTTTTTTTTATTTACTAGCTGAATTAACTGCTAACAGGGAATTTTTGTTTCATCTGAGTAACAGTGCAAAACTAAAAGGCTAAGAAAATACAGAATATTTACACTTGAGAACAACAAATTCAACAAATAAATGATGATAAAAATTGTTGCAGATTAGTATTCTCTGGATTCACAAATCACTGGACCTATTATTTAAGATGTAATCCACTTCAGGAATAATTTAAATACCAGTTTAATATTAGTGCAGAAAACAAGGGTGCAATGTAAAATGTAAAAGAGATGTACATAGGCATAGAGCTCCAATACTGAGGGCTTGTTTTAGTAACACAACATTAGCACACTGCTCCTCTGGAATGAAAACAAATACCAATGAACAACTAATGAAACGTGCAAAAAGACAATGCATGCACAAATGGTGAATACTACTGGCTGAAGTTGGTTAGTCAATTTGCCAGAAGAGAACAACATCTTAACCTTCAACTAGCCATTAATAATCAGCACACACTCTTCCTTTATATTTTTAAGTGTTTGTTCAGTTCCACATCCTTTTTTTCAAAAGGTCACACAGTAGTCATCACCTTTCTTTCACCCACACGATGGCAAGAGGGCTTGAGGCAAAGGAGGACGAGCAAGTCATGCAACACAATGAGATGCTAACACAAAGAAGAGACTAGATTGCCACTGCCAACAGGGTATCTACACCACAGCTGTGCAGCTTTAGGAGAGCTGTGAATGATTCTTAAAAATGCCTGGATTTCATACTTAAGACAAGGTCAGACTACTTTCAGTAAATGATTTCCATGTCTAAGATCTTGGATCCAAGTCCTTCAGCTTTGAACATCTAAGATGCAGAGTCTCATCTATAGTTGACCTATGTTGATTACATCTATACAGCTTTAGCTGTCTTAGCTTGGTAAACCTTATTTTAAAAAGCTTTTAAAAAAGTTATGATTCAAAACTATTTAATGGGACAAGTCAATTGCCATTTTCCCATAACAGCTCCAGAAATGTCCAGAGAACCAGGTGAAGATATTTTCAAGAGAAGCCTTTTTCTGTCAAGAGTTAACCTTTTTTTCTTCTTCTTCTTCCTCTTCTTTTAGGGTTAGGGTTACTGACCATCCACAAGCCAGAATCGACTAAATTGTCTTCATGGCACTAAATCTATTTCCAGCTTTCTAATGTCAAATGTGAGGACTTTAAGCTTTTCTGTGTATTCTATCATTACAACTGAATCCATTTAAGTTTTTCTAAACTGTTGTTTAAACAACAGTTTAAGCATTTAAAAGATGACACTTTTCAATCTAAGTACTCTCAATCAATCATGGTTCTGTGATTTTTTTTTTTTGATAAGCAATAATTTTTTTTCTCTGGTCTGTGCTGTGACTAACATGTAACTCAGTCCCAGGTGGGGAGGTTTTCTAAGATGTAGGCCACCAACCCTGAGGCAACAGCTCACTCTGTCAGTCAGGTTTCCAGTCAATCACAGCTTCAAGGTGTGGAAGTGGATGTATGAACTGTGGGCTATTTAAACTACTGCCCCTGTCGCACACAGAAACACACACACACACACAAAATACCTATTCAGCCAATGAATGGTGGTGTGGATTGATAGTCTGTGCGTGCGGAGCCTGTGGGCTGCTGCACTGTGCAGCCACACTGGGTAATGAAAATTCAATGAAGAGCTTGAATACTCTTTCAGTGTTGTGTTGAAAGTAATGGGGGCCACTGGTAGAAAACAGACTTTCACATGATCTGAGGGACTCAATCAACACACGATCTTTAGACCATAAAGGAAGAAAGAGAGAGCAAGAGAGAGTGAAAGCAGGCCGAAAAAAACATATCTGTAGTATTGGATTACTAGATTCTGACAGATACGTTTTTTAAATCACTACATAACTATCAGCCAAGTGTTTCTCCTGTTAGTGGGGTAAAAATCAGCAAGAGATGGGCAGCACAAGTGTGAGATACTGAGGCAGCTTCAGCCTCCATCACAGTTCTATTCTGATGTTGTGTCCTCATCAGCAGTCTCCTTTTGAATGAGACACAATAACAGGACACAACCACACACACAAACACTCATAGAGAGCTGTGTTATTGCAATACTTTGGCAGAGGCTGAAAATCAATACTATATCACCATCTTGTGGTCAAAAAACTTACATCATTAATAATATAAATTTAACCTACTTGCTACATGGAATGCTGTTAATATACTAACTTATATTGAAATGCATAACATCCTTGAAATACACTATTTGGTTTAGGTCAAATATAAGATAATAATTGAGAAGAATCAAACTTTATCATGCAGTCCTTTTAGCTGGTTTTGAGTGAGCCAATATGTGGAACTGATAAATTCAAATCATAAAAGGCACAGTTGAACATTATCTGCCTTTAAAAGGAAAAAATTAACTAGTAAATTGGGATGGATGAATCAAATACAATGCAATCCACTTGAAACAATGCAACATGCATTACCAGCAATAGCAAGTAATTGTTCATTTTAGCACATTAAAGTCATAAATTCTAGACCTTCCCTTAAAGACAGTACTACAACTAAATATCTGAATAGCAACGTGCAAGAACACAGACAAATTTCTATAGTTAAAACCAATCACCTTAATCTAGACACCTAGCAAACAGCTCATGCTCAAAGTCAGGTAAGGCAGAAATATACATTTCACCTTACTGTAGAAAAGCCACATAAAAGCATCACTTCTGTCAAAAATCACATCTGTCAAGCAATGCATCTGTCAAAAATAAAAATCACCCAAGAAAATGTTGCTCTAATATTTAAAAAAATAACTCAACTAACACGAAAAGAGGTCCAATTAGCAGAAAGCCGGAAAAACAAGACAACAACCATCAAGCTCTTATTCTGGTATAACCAAGCAGAAAAACAACTGAACAAAGACAAAAAACTTCATTAAGTTACGATATGCATATTAGTAAATACTTAGCTGGTGAAGATTAGCAGTGATGTCAATCCTCCGCATCTCTGTGGAGCCTCAACGGTTTTGGAAGAGAAGCTAAACAAGTGAAAAACGAAAGACAGTGGAACAAAAAAGTCCACTTAAATAGGATTTAAAAAGTCTTCCTTTAGTAACACTAAATTACTTTTGTTTTAACAAACATTAGTGATTTTTAACGAACTCAAATACTTGGCGATAAAAAGCCCTTCTGGTGCTTAATATCAGACTGTTAGCAAGCTAGCTAGCTAACGATATGCTGGCTAAGTAAAACTCAAAATTAGCACCAGGTGTTTAGCTAGCAAAGCTAATAATCTGCCCGCTTTAGCTTGATCGGAAAAGTGGGCGGGGCTTCTAGTTACAGTTAGCCGCCGTTGCTTTTCCCGCAAATATACGGTCCAAAATGGTTGTGGTGGCAGGTTTACCACTATAAAGTTTGCTGTACTTTTTCTGTTTGTTTATTTGTTTTCAAAAACCTAATAAAAAGTAGTTTCCCATTTTTTTTACAAACAGTAAGCAAAATTTAGTTAATATTAAAATAGTTATACAAAGTTTCCTAAGTTCAAGTTGGATGACTAACTTATATAAGCTTTATTAATTGGTTGAAAACTCATTCATTAAAGTAAATGTCCTGAAGGCTGCTTACTTTCCAACTCTAGTAAAAACTAAGTCAGTTGGTCACTTCAAATTAGCATTGTTTTACTCTAATATGAGTATTTTCAAGTAAGAGCCACTTTATGATCACTACCCTCTATGATTTCATAACAGCTTATTTGCATTCCCAGAAATATCACATTCTACAAACATTAATTGGTTAATTAACACAAACTAGCAATGAATTAAGCAGTGCAGAATCCACAGTGACTTCACAATTTATTCTAACTCTCTCTGACACTTCAGTGACTTTCACTGTTAAAACAGCTGGAGATATTTCCTGAAAATTCACAAATCACAGTCTAAGGTTGTATTTTTTAAAATTTTATTTTGTTTCATTATTTCTGTTGAGAGGAGCTGTTTCAAGTCTCATCACAAAACTGACTTTTGTGGCAGGGAGAAATACAGATCTGTTTGAGGAACACAGGGAAAGGCATGAAAATGTTGACTCAAGCAAAAGGAAAAAAAAAATCTGTTGTTGTTCATCAATGTAAGGATAACAACAAGACAGAAATATGATGAAGAAGCTTTAAAAAAAATAATGAACATCCAGTCATGGGTTTCAAAGTTCAAAACTCCTCTTCTGTATTTTCAAGAGTTTCATGATAACACTGCATGTATTTAATCATCACAGTTGTAGCAGTTAATGATTCTAATTTTTATTATAAGGAACAATTTTTAATCACGAAAATTACCTCAATTTAGCATTATTACCCAAAAACAAACAAACAGACAAACAACAAAGGCATATTCTGCTCGACAGACCCTGCAGATAAAAGAGAGAGAAAGATGAAGAGGGAGAAACAATATTTCTCTTTTATATATATAGTGTGAAAGGTTCATTTTGTTCAGTTTTAAGATCCATTAATTTGCACATTGAACTCTTTAAAGTGGCCTTATCCTGTTGCATTAGCCTATGATGGAAACTGTTT
>JAPZDZ010000026.1:23189009-23201156 GCA_029783805.1 Acanthurus tennentii | reverse complement strand
AGGCACCGAGACAGACACTGTAGAAATCCCACCTCACGCTGCAGTCTGAGGACTTCCTCAAATAACTTGAGGTCTAACTTTTTTGTTAACTTAAAAACTGCATAACACTTTCACCAAGAAAAGAAAAGAAAACAACACGCCAAACAGTAACTGTTTGATTAGCTAACGCTTAAGATTTATCTACCAGAAGCCTTTTTTAAGGCAACATTTTCGTCATCGTTGAGAAAAACAAAATCGTTAAACTTTCCAAATGGGTTTCAAATCAGATTTCTGCTCACATTCACACTCTTGAGTTTGTAGTTTTACATTGTTTCAATGCAAATCTACTTCATGTTATGTCCCCTTTAGGTAAGGAAACACACATCTGCTTTATGTACATCTTGTTCATGTAAATACATCAGCAGCATTCACAAATTTATAAAAACAAATCTGCTTTAGTGCTAGTATGATAACACTTGGCTAGTTGGAGCATTTTAAATTCCATAATCTACTTTGACTATAATTGATCTAAATACCTGATTTATTCCAAACTCTCCCCTTTTGGTGCTAAATTGAAGGTCAGACTGCAAAACTTGGGTTTCTACAGTGTCTATCTCATCAGCATCAACTCATCTGAAACCTGAACAGACAACTGCATTTTTTCTTCTTTTCCCTCCCACATTCCTTTACCAGAGTCATAGTAAGTATAGTTATTTGCTTTTACGGTAGTACAAGTAAGTGTTCATTGCAACTCAGATTTAACAAACCTGTGCACCATCAAAATGTGGCAATAACAAAGTTACAACAGCTTCCTTTCAATGAGAAGAAAATATTGTGAAGATATTTCACTACTTGGGATGTATTTGTGCAAGAGTATATTAGTACAATTTGTTTTGTATATGTGTTATGTGTTACGACACAACTGACCACATTCTTTCTGTAGTTTGTTTTTATGATTTTTTGTGTTAAACAGCAGTCTACATACAGTACAGTAGCCTATTGAATCCGCAGCTCACAGGTTGCCTGTGTTAACAACCCACCAGACACTGTACATTATTACTGTACCTCCGTTTTTCAGAAAGGCTGTCTTAAAGATAGGATTATTATGTATTGCATTTCAAATTGCTTTTAAAAAAACAGAAAAAAAAACATTAAAAAATAGTCATTTCATAAACAGCAAAGAAACAGAATCTTCTGGTGTGATAGTCTAAAGGGATACTTGTATCTTTTTTGTCTTTCTTTAACAACAGTGTTGGACTTTGTGTGAAGTCGTTTTTAACTTAATTTTTCCCTTAAATTTCCTCCCTGAACTGAACAAACATTAACTCATTGGAACAAAACCAACCGGACCATCTACTGTCTGATTAGCAATCAACTGCGACCGCCACCTTAAAAAAACACACACACACAATACAATTTATGTTTACAACGAGGCATAGTGCTATATACACATTTTATATTCATATATTATATTTTCTTTTTTTAATATGTAAACCAGCACATTCTCTCACTTTTTAGTAGTATACATACTAAGCACAAATACTCATTCAGTTGTTTGCGATTAGTTTTGTTAAAATTTTTGATTTTTTTTTTTTCGTCTCTTTTTAAAAAGTTGACACCTTGTTTCCAATCAGTATGTATAGCACTAAATTATTTTAAGTTAGTTTTGGACATCAGTGAACCTGGAGAAGGTCGTTTCCCTCCAGGCCACCTCACTCGCTGTTAGTTTTTTAACACTGAATAAGGCGCCTTTGTACTTAGTGTGCGTTCCTAATAAAGTCAAAGGAGAATTGAGTGATGTAAACATTCAATTTTTTGTGTGTTACCAAGGAGTTGATTAGATAGAGAAAGGACAAGGAAGAGGTGGGAGAAAGAGGGATTATATGTTAAAAAGCTGGGAGTTTACCAGGGTTTGTTGTAGACCCGGAAACAAGGCCTTAAACCCACCGAGAGACGGAAAGCGAGTTAAAGTTAGGGAGTCGGGCTGCATTTTATTGAAATTCCTTGGAAAGGAGAGGAGGAACAGGTAGAAACCGGTAGCAATGGCGAGTCCCTGAAGAAAATAAAAAATTTAGGGCCGGGCGAGCGGATTGGGAATCTTTCCCGCCTAGCACGCTCAAGGACCAACCAATCACCTAGTCGCCGTTCAACCCCTCCCATCCGACCTGCAAGCATCAGCAGTGTCCGACTCAAACACGAGACAAAGACAAAACACTCAGTTACACAAGGACACAAGGTCGAGACTCCGAGAAACGGACACGCTAGAAACCATTTATGAGGCAAGCGGAGGAAAGAGTCAGAGAAAGAGAGAGATTACTCCCCTAACAAGGGGTTGAGTGGTAGGAGGAGTCATAGTATAAAAAAAGATCTAACACAAACCCCTAAACTACCCATAACCACCCATCAGCTGGGGAAACCCTCACATAGAGAACATTTCTGACAAAAAAAGAAACAAAAACAAAGGGATGGCTGTGAGGTAGAGATGCTCAGCTGATACAGTACCTCCCAGACGAGAAATCCGATTCTCGACTGAAACTTTTCTTTACTTTCAAGCCCATCCCTCGCTCTTTCCCTGGCTGTGTTGTAGGTGGTGGTGTGGTGCCACTCGATTGGCAGGCTTGGAGGCTCTCTCTCCCTTTTCATGGTGGGTGCTACTGGCTGTGTCAGGAATGTAAATGAGGCGCTACCCTGGACTGCACTTTAAAACCAGAATTAGTCAACTGGATGACTAAGCGGGTCTACCTTTTTTTAAAGCACCAAAAAAACTCCACAATCTTTGGGCAAGCAGAAATGGGGAAAACATGATTACATTCAGATTCTTGAGTACATTCCATTTGAACCAACAGATTCATCATCTTCTTGTGATGGCAGCAATCCATCGGTGGGTTACTGGGAACAAATTGGTCTTATGTTTTTTTTTACATTGATACCCAACCTTAACCTAACTCTTAGTCAAGCTTTTTACATTATCTAGAAAAACGGGCTCCCGTACAGTCTAAGTATTCAATATTTTATTGAAAGCACTTTGCACTGTAATGATGATGGACTTTATGTTAAAGATCTTAAACTTGTCTGGGCAAAGTGCAAAATGTGATGAGTTAATTCCTTTAAGCGCCAATGGCTACCAACTTTATTTCCCCATTTTAGCCCTGCTTGCTGCAGTCCAAATGTAAACAGTAACTGTTGCATTGGCTGTGGCATTCGGAGGGGTGTCGTTAGGCTGCAGCCTTTCTTGGACACATGTTCAGTAGGACCCTATCAGAGATACATCAAGACCCATCTGGATATGGAAAAAATTACCTGGCATCAACTGATCAAACCCAAACCTTTTTATTTGTGAAAAGTGGCATCCGTTTTCTGAATGGATAATTGTTAAACATTGGTTCTGAATCATCCCAAAATTTGACAAGTCTAGTGAGCAAATTACAGAAGCAATTGATAGACCGAATCGATGCAAGCCCAAAAAAATTGACAAAGTTTTAGACAACAACAGTCCTCTTTATTTTGGTGTCACAGAAATACGTTTCTGTGATGCTTTAACCCAAAAAGTTAATATTTTATTCCAATTCATTCACGCTTTAAGCTTTTATGTGACCTTTTACAGTTAAACAACAGTGAAACTTATTTGGTATCAGTTCATAAAATGTGCAAAATTTATGGTAAGGGTTTTCCGATGTAAGCATTCATTTGCATGGGTTGGAAACAGTTGTGAAGGAAATTTTTCCCGGACCAGGTCAGGGTCTTAACGCATTAAACGCTCTCCAAACAGAGCCTGCAGCAGCCAGTAGCAGAACCCAAAGAAGTCAGCATGGCAGAGTTAGAGATCAGAGTCAAAAGGGGGACAGTGGAGGACAGCGGGGACATTTACCTCCTTACAGTGCATAGATCAAATCAAGGAAGCACTACAATTACAAAAAAGAAAAAAACATGATTTTTTTCTTCATTTTAGATTTGTAAACTTTATCAGTCATCAAATGATTACGTTAAGTGTTTTTTATATACTTTGTCCATAACGCACACACAATAAATTTTAAAATTTATAACATCCACAATTTTTTGCTAAAACAAACCAGGTAATTTTTTTTTTTTTTCGTTTTTTTCTGGTTATACAACCGCACAACTTCATGGCAAACGTAGCTTGCAGCTTCACCACCCGTGACCGGAAAGAGGGAGGTTTTTTTTTCTTTTTTTTTACAAAACGAACAGAACAAAGAACACGCACACGCAGAAACACACACCACGATGACCAACGCAACGCAGGAATAGCAAGGATTTGCTACAGAGGTCTCTCATGCCCACTCTTCCAAGGCGGGGCCATGATGTCACCAACACAGACAGCTTTGTTATTGTCGTTCAGCAGAGAACTTGTATCATCGTTTGTAGTTGTTGTACCATTGCTGTTTAAAGTCCTACTTCCTCCATTGTCTGTTCACTCCGACTTCCCAGTGGCTTCCTCGTTTTTGAAGCAGTATCCTCCGGTGAAAGAAACTTAAAAAAACAAGGTCCTTATCATTACTTTATTCCAATGGTAAAAATGTAAACATTTTGCGAGGTTGCCTTGCGTGGAGGTACTGAGAGGCCTGTCTGAGGGGCAGAGCCGTGTCGTCGGAGGGGTGTCGCAGTTTACTAAGGCTGGCCAGTCAGGGCACTGTGCTGTCAGCGGTGCAGGGACTTCTGGGCCTCCTTCAGCAGAGTGTCAAAGTCCAGTGCATCGTACTTGCTCTTGACAGGACCCGGACCTGCCTCATCTAGACGACAGAAAAAAAAAAGGGATGCAAATACACATTGAATTCAAGTCCTTGTGGAGAAACTTTGGAATTTTGGAATTTTCTAACCTGGACTCTATCTCCTCTAATGTTTTTCACTAATGGGTCAGTTTTGAAATTGGTCCAGTATTCAGCGTTGCAGCCCATTTAGCAGCCTGCAGCTCCAGAACAGGCTGCTAAATGGGCTGTAAGCCAATCAAGTAATCAGGTTGTCATTTTAAGTGTCTGACAACATTATGGTAAGGACTGTACAGAGGAATCAAACTTCATCTTCACCTAAAGGTAGTTTACAGTCACCTATAACATATTAATATTTTAATGTCAAGAGAATCAACTTAGATGATTTTGACAAAGAAGTAAGCAACAAGTAACAGACTTTAAGTAAAGATCTCTCCTTGAGTGAGACTTAGACAACAGACCCCAGTCAAGCCAAAGGTAAAGAAAACCCCTTTATTTTCTCTGTAGGATCCTTTCTGTGATGTTGCCAGACATTAATTATAATAATCTACACTGGTAGGTGGTGAAAACAAGCACTTTTAGTGGACAGACTTTGACATAATTGCCTGAAAGGATCACACATAGCAGCCGGTTCCATGACTGCAGACGATTCATTCAGTACTGGATCAATTTAAATGATGGTTGTGCCCATCAAACATGAAATTTAAAGGGTCAAGGTTAAAAAATACCAAAATTTCTGTTTAACTTCCCACTTTTTAAGCCAAAACTCGGGATTTCTTGTACAATTGTAATGCTACAGTTGGGAATTTGAATGTCTTCGGACACATTATTCTGGGGTTTTATACATGTTTCAAACCACCTGTTGCCACAATGGGCCATCCTTGTCTCCTGGTGCACTTGGTCCTGTTGGTTTGTTATCTGTAAGTTTCTAACTTTGTCAGTGTGTGTGTGTGTGTGTGTTCATTACCCAGATCGATGTAGCGTTTCCTTGTTAGTCTTCGGAGGCCCGCAGGTCCACTCTGGAAAGTAGTGTCCCGTTCTCTCCAGTGTCTCTGAAGCCCCGGCTGACGGATCTTTATCACCCCACAGCGCTCCCTACAGACAGGGAGGTCGAGAGACAGACAGTAAGGTACTGACAGACCTACTGTAGCTTTATTACAATATTTATTGTCTGATAAAATGACAACTCAGCACTGGACAAACAGGGACTCAGAGGAGTGTTGTATCTCTTAAAAAGTGCAGCATCTCTTGTACTCGGATCAGGACACTCACTCGTTGCAGATGATGACTTTGCAGTCCTCTGCTTTGCCGAAAACCTGGAAGCGTTTCCTCAGCATGTTCTGGGTCACGCTGGTTGGCAGGTTGTGGATGTAAAACACCTGGCAGTTGTCCTGGCAACAGGGAAACCATGGCAACAGTCAGGACAAAGGACAATACAGAATACAGATAGACGTGAGAACTGAAGCAGGAAGGCTGAGTGTAGCTCTGCAGCTCTGAGGTTTAACACTTCAGACCCTGTCTTCACTTACCTGCAGTCTGTTATTCTGGTCTTATAGTTACATTACATATCATATGTGTTAAAGTCTGCATACATGTGTCTGTATGTTCAAACTGTCAGGTTTTGGGGCAGAAACTATTTGCCTCTGTGATGTGTCTTACAGTCTGGGCTGCTGATGAGCTCAGGGAGTGTTGAGGTGGAGTTTGATTTCTTATTTAAAGCAAAAAAAAGTGTCTTGAATTAAACAGCATGCAGAAGACTGTAGGGCGTGAATGTTCTCTGTACCTCGTCAGACTTGGCTTTGTTCCTCTGCTTGTCGTCGGGACAGATCTCAGAGTTCTCACTGCGAGAGGAAGAGGAAAAAAGGCAGAGAGGGAGAGAGAACATTAAGTGAAATCAAGACGGACACAAGGTGAAATTGAAATGTCAGACATGAGGAAACATGCGAACTGCGGCAAAATCAGAGAGTGACTGCAGCACTGCATCACTCTGTTCTTTATCATCTCTTTCTCTCACATTCGCACCCTCTTTCTCTGTCATCCATGGACAGAAATAATGTGACCACTGACCATATCCTGAGACGGACGAGACAAACTGCAACTGAAAAGGGAAGAAATAACTTCTGACCTTATTCCAAGTTAGACATTGTAGTCCTCAATTAAAATGTTAACAAGTTCCCAATAAAACAATTTCATTCATACTGCATTTCTCATTATGTGCGACAGATCAGAAGCCAGTTAGTGACTGAACACATTTCCTTCACAGTCCAGTGCATCACTGTGTATACACAGAAAAAGTGTTTAAAATTCAGAAGGTGAACGGTTGGTCGCGTTGCTGCAAATAGGACACGGTTCTTTTTCCAGCTACAATCAGTAAAACATGTTGAAGTGATGGTTGATGCTTTGGCCTGATTTGTTGTGCAGTTCAGTTGTGTTTGTCTGCATGTGGAGCTGGAGTTTGGTCCTCTTGTATTTTGTTTTAAACTCTTGTCTTTAGGATTGAGGGATGACACACTGACACCTGAACTTATTCACTTTCTCGGAGTTTCACGCTGTTTTGGCTGCAACATCCTGCTTTTCTCCGTCTCCACCTGAGTCCTTTGTGTTTCACTGTTAATCTGATCTTCCTGGCTCACAAATTCACACCTCTGCCTTCCCTCCTCTCACACTCATCGTCTCTTTGTCTCACCTGGAGTCTGTCTTGCTGGCAGGGGAGTCGGGACACATGTGAAGGATGGGCGACGGTGAGCGAGACGCTGAGGAGCACTCCGCCTCTTCCTCCGAGGCCGGCGGCGTGGCAGCTGCTGACTGGCAGTCTGACGGTGGAGATGATGATGTCACCACTGTCACTGTCTGCTTCTCAAGCGGTTCTGTGACTTCTGACACAAGCAGCCGTTCTCCGATCTCCTTGCCTTTTCCGTCCGATGACATCGGGTCTTCGCCTGTCTTGGGTGTCAGGGTGCACACGCCATCGTTCCCTCCCTGCGCCTGCAACATGGCGCCGAGCATGGCAGCGCTACGCTTGCGGCTCTCTCCGAGGCTCAGCGCACAGTAGTCGTGGTCGCCGAAGGTGCGGTGGGTGTCGCTGTCGCCAGCCTGGCCCATGCGTCGCAGCTGAGCATACAGCTCCGTCTGCTCTGGAAGCTTCCTGTGGTGGTGGGCGCGGCTCAGCCAGGACGAGCCCTTCGTGGAGACGTTGGTGGTTGAAGCCAGGTGGACGGACTCGCTGCCACCTCCGCCACCGTCGCCACTGCTGCCCCCACCTGCGACTTCACTTCCTTTTCCTCCCTCTGCCGGTTTGAAGAGCTCATCCTCCACTGGTTTGTGAGGCGGGGTGGTGGGAGGGGTGAGACCTGAGGGGAGAAGGAAGTGATACCCAGATTAACAGGAGAACAGCTGCCTACTATCAAGAAATAAGCAAGCAAAAAAACCCCGAAAATAACCAAAACTTGGCTTTGCACAGTTTAGATTTTGTGAACTAATGAGATATCAGGTTTTCTTTATTGAAACCAAGCTAGCTCTTTCTTCCTGTACTCAAAGTCCATTAGCTGTTCGCTCCAGCCTCGTTCTGACTACACAGATTTGAGAAAGATATCGATCTACTCATCTCACTCTCATCAAGAATAAGTGCATTTCCCAAAACGTCAAGCTATTCTTTTATGACTCACTGAAGGACCGTATCTCTGACGTCAGTGACGCACAGCTTCCTGTTTGTCTGAACCCAAACAAAATAAGATCTGCTCTCACTATCTATCGCTTCTGACTGTATCTGTAGAGCTGTGACCTCTTCACACTGACGTCCATCCAAACAAACAGTTGAGTAAACATGAGTTGTGTTTACCTGCCGTCCCACAAAGGTCCACGCTGAGCGTCTGCTCGAAAGGCTTGGTGCTGAACTGGGACTCTCTGTTGATCACAGACAACAGAGATTTCCAAAAAAAAGAGAGAGAGAAATTAAAGATTGCTAAGTCATGTTGGAATCTGATGTATTTTTCACACTCAGGTCAACAGGAATCCAATAACAGCATTAAAAGGCTCTCAGTGAAACCTCTCTCTTCCCCTAAAATAAAAGCAGCCCAGTTTCAGCTGATGTCTGCTGAATGTGAATTATGTCTCTCGCTGTAAATGGTACTGGCATTTCTCAGCGCTCCTCATTTCTTATCACAACAACCATATGTACTCCGCTGTCCTCTCTCCTATTCTTCTTCTGCTTTCTATTTCTGGCTGTCTGTTTCTGTTTCTCCAGTTTCCATGAAAGGCAGGAGCTGTGCCGAGCGCTTTGGCTTCAGGCGGGATATTACTTACCCTCCACAGAGAACAGGAGAGTAAAATGAAACAAAAAAGAAAATCCAAAACCCACAACTGTGTTTTTTTTTTTTTGTTAGCACCTCAGAGGACAGATTTATTCAGAAGATGGACAGACGCCAAGAGTTTGTACAGAAAAAACATCGAGCTTTGTGACGGTTCGTAGCTGGAGAAGTTCCAGGGTTTGAGGCTGGATGGGTGGGGAGGTTAATATGGAAAAGTAAGAGCGGCGAGGGCTCTGTGTCTGGCGTGGATTAAAATCTAAGAAAGCCAGCCAAGGGTCCCGGTTCATTAGGGATCTCTAAATAAGACCGCTGAATGTGGGCTTGGTTTGTCGTTGCATGTTTAAAATACTGTACAGGCTCATAAGATTAAACGCGGTAAGACGGCTGACCTCTGAGTGATATGCATTAAAAACGGATGCAGGCTCTGGTTTTGTTTTTGTCATAAATTTAGTCCCTTGAAACTTTTTAGGTGACCAGGATCCAATGTGATCCAGACAGTTTTGTCAAACTTGGCATGCTTTGTGTAAAAAAAAGGATTATATTGTTGTGTGTCACTCAGTTTTCTCAACTATGTTTCAGAGTTTCTTGACCCTGCAAACACTTGATGCTTAAAAATGTATTATTGTAGTATTACTGCCAAACTGTGGAAACTTCAGATTGTATTTCAACAGTTAAACAAATACTCAAAAATGATCAAATCAGTTAGTGCTGAACTTTTAAAAAATCACAGCAAATGTGATTGATGCAGAAACTTGCATCAGCAAACGATAAACAATCCCCAAGTTTATCTTCCCATTCGCATTTCTTCAGCAGTTTCCTTTGAATCATTTTTAGTTTGCATTATAGACTCTATACGGGGAAATTCTACCTGAAAAAGTGCCCATTTTTCTTTGTACAGGTACAACAGGGTTTTTCTTTGGTCCCTTAGACAACATTAACTGTCAGTAAAGATTATTTTTAGATCCAATGGTAAGCTCAAATGATTTTTTTCTTCTCTGCGGCCGTTTAATAACAAGCAATGCGATTTAAATGAGTCATTTTAAATGGTTTGCTTGTAATTACAAAGTTTGTTATCAAGTATGTTGATGCAGCTTTTTAATTTAAGAAAGTTCCTCATTGTTAATCTTGATAATCTACTGCTGCATCTATTTAAAAAAAAAATTAAATGCTGGCATCTTTTGAATTTATAAAATAGCTTGTTTTGATTTAGTCCTTTTTTTAAAACTGAGCAGATTTTTAAATCCAATATGTGGCTTTAAACACGACTGAAAAAACAGTTTAGAGGGCCAAACAGGAAAGACATTAATAAAACGATGCTTCTGCAATGCATAACATACAGTACTCTGCCACCGGAGGCCAGATACTGCATGAAAAATGGAGTACTTTCACCCAGCTACTACCGTATGATGGAACACAGCAGGTACTTTAAATAGAGATAGTTACCCTGTGGACTTGTGGTTGAGAGGCAGACAGAGGCAGGCTCGCTTTTCTGCAATCAGAGTAAAAAACCAGTTACAACCAGGAATCACATGACGTACCTGCTTTAAAGGTATGTGTTGGTGATTTTTTTCTTTTCTTAAGAGTGAGTTTGAGTTTGTTAGTGTTGTCTCAATAACTTTGGCTACATTCACGCTGCAACTGAACGTCTCGATTCCGATATTTTCTCACTTCATGTGTGATCTGAAAAATCAGTGTGATCAGCAGTCACATTTTTTTCAACTCTGGTATGAATCTCATGATTTGGTTTAAATTATAGCATGTGTGACTTATAGCATGACTTGCAATGTTCATGTCTCCAAGAACATTCAATGAATCCTACATCTTTCAGAATTTTTCATAATTTCGGAGCTACAGCTGCTTGGCTCAGAGGATGACAAGACAAAAAAGAACAGACAGCCCAACAATGGACCAAAGTTAAATAGTTTATGAGCTATAGATCACAATTAGACTCGTCCAAATATAATCTAATATTAGCAGCTATGAATCGGGGGAATAAAAAAGGCTGCAGTTTCAATGTAGCCTGTATCTTTTCCGTCTCTCTCACCGTTGTGGCAGCAGGGTTTGGTCAGATCCGTCGTACTGGCACTGCAGTCACCCGTCGTTAGCTGCTCCGTCAACATCTCCGTCGTTGTTCCCCCTCCTGCCTGGGTTGGCAGGAGTTTGACCCCTGCTCTTCCCTCCTCCTTGTCCTCCTTGTCCTTCCAGTCTCCTTCCCGTGCCCGTCCAGGCCGCAGCCTCTTGGCGAAGCGACTGGGGAAGGAGGCCAGACGTCGAGAGCGCCGCACTGAGAAGGAGCCGCCATCCTCTGCTGTCTCCTCCAGGCTTTGAGGCACCTCGGAGGAGGAGTGTCTCCTCTCAGGGGAGGAGGAGTCTTTACGTAGCTCTACTTTAAGGTTAGTGGAGCTGGAGGAGAAGGTCGGGGCTGATTTAGCCGGGGCAGAAGGAGCAGACGCTCCTCTGCTGGGGCTGTGGGAGTAGGGAGGGCTGTGCAGTCTGTAAGGCTTGCTCACGTCAATAGAGTTGCTCTGCTGCAGGAGCTCACGGAGAAGGGAGTTGGCCTTCATCTCCCTTCGCCTTGCAAAGGGAAGCCTCCTGGGGGCGCTGTTGCCCGCCCCAGTCAAGCCCCCACTGGACCCGGGAGCAGCAACCAAGACAACTCTGCTGTGAGAGTTTGTGCTGGCGGGGCGGAGGCTTTCGGGTCTGGCCCGTGACCTCTGCAGGTCGCGGTCTTTACGCTCCCAGCCCTGCTGCTTGCGCGTTGGTAGGCAGTAGGTGTGCATGTACGTGATCAGCCCCACCACCGAATGCAGTTCTTTCTCTGAGCTGAACTGAGGCTTGACTGGCTCAGCGGGAACAGCGGCCACGACTGTCCCTCCCTCAACCTCGCTGCTGGAAGACTCCTCCTCCTCCTCCTCTTCCTCCCCTTCCTCCTCCTCATCCTCCTCGGACTCACTGTCCTCGTCCTCCTCTTCCTCCTCGTCCTCCTCTGTGTCTGCGGCAGGATTGTCCTCGGAGTCCTGGGCGGTGGTGAGGTGGCGGTGAAGCTCGGTGCACAAGCGGCCCGCCGGACGCACCGCCCGGGGCTTTCGCTCCTGAGGGAGGTCGCTCTGAGGAAGGAGGGAGGAGACGCACAAACC
>JAPZDZ010000026.1:23117142-23131758 GCA_029783805.1 Acanthurus tennentii | reverse complement strand
CTGTTGTTTTTAAGCAACATGCAAACCCTCAGATTATCTCATTGGGTTCATACTGATGCTTTAAAGTCATTTCTAACCCAGAAACAGACTCTCACTCAGTTCTGCTGCTACAATCAAACTAAAATGTCCAAATCACGAACAATCGGCCCTTCACTGCCCCTGTTAAAGAGCTGCGTGGAGCCCCAAAATGGCTGCTGAGGGAGGGGAGGGGGAGGCATTGCATTACTCAAGAGCTCTCTGTTCCTCTGTTGAACACCTCTGCATGATAAAAGGACTACATCATTACAGCAGCGATGCTAAAAAAGAGGACTGGACCTTTGTGGGGCAGCGTGAGAGCATCCCTGCACACCATGATTTGTTCGCTCTGCCAGGACAGATGAAAATCTGTATTGGCGGTGCGTCTTCCTGTTGCACCGGTGGCCACGATTCAAGAACACAACCAGCGCATTCGGACGCACGGAAAGCACCAGAAAGCACCAGAAAGCCTTTCTCTGCCGGTTTCCGAGGTGTTCGGCGCCTCATTCAGCTGCTGGCAGCGGCTCTAATGAACCCAGGCTGCCATTCTAATGGGACACACACACACAAGCACCTACACACACACTCGCAGGGTGATCATTCAGACTTCCTCGTAGGCGGTCCACTACATTACCAGACAATATGGCAGTAACACCACCCAAACACACATAAAAGCCACAAAGGAGAGAAGGCAGGCCCGGTTCTGACCTGAGTATCAAACAGCTTCACCCAGCGTTCGGAAACACGGGGTCAAACTGGGCCTGAAAACCCGCCTGATGTGTCCCGAGCAGCCAATGAGAGGCAACCGGTGCTCTTTTATTCAACTAAATACAAACAGAGGAGCGATGGAGGCTCTGCAGGTCATCTCTCAGAGCAGTTTTTATTTCAGAGGCACACAGGATGAACCACAGTGGACTCAGCGGTCTGTTTTTTAACCAGGACAACAACCAGCTTATCCATTAATACACAATCTGAGGATAACTGAGGTTTGGGAGACGGGGTTAAAAAAGGCCATGCAGGGTTTAAAAAAGGCATACAACCTGGGCTTGGTGCTTTATGATTACATAAAGGTATAAAACGCGTACTCTTAAGCATAAAAATCAACTGCAGGGGCTGTAAAGTGCAAGTCAACACGTGCTCATTAGTCCAGTTTGCTGTGCAGAAGAAGACGAGGCTCTGCAGATCTTCGCTTCACTCTGCTGCCCGCTAAAATGGCCATAAAGGGCTTTTCCAAGGCTGAGCCTACTAATTACCCTGGTTAAAACTGCAGGAGAATACAAGGCCATAGATGGCTACTCTTCAGCCCGGACCGTCACTGCGGGGTAAAACGTTGCTTTTTTAAGGATTACTGATTAGCTTGGTTTCCACTCGTGGACTAACCAGAGTTAGTTACACAACCTTCAGTTTTACGGCCCTAAAAAACACCGGCCCTTTAACATGTGAGCAAAACCTTCTTTTTTTTCAACCAGACAAAATAAAACATACCCTGACTCGTAACATCATAATGATTTCTACATTTTGTAGCTTGTGTTGCACAAGCAGAACAAGGTTCAGTTCCTAGAAAACCAATTAAAAGAAGCTACATGCGGCTGTAAGCAGGGCGATCAAAGGTCAGAGGTTCTTCCTTCTCCCTTTTTTTATTTATATCACAAAGAAATCGACTCTTTCAACATCTCCTCTCCTCTCCTCAAATAATGAGGCTCTTCCTTCACCCACTCTAACTGTCTCACCCTCGCCCCCCTCCACCTGTCTGTATCTGCTGTCTACCTGCTCTCTTCCTCCCCCAATCGTCTTCCTCCTGAAATCACCTGCAGAGGAATCGATAAGCTATCAGACCATGAAGACTCCCAGACTCTCCCTCCTTCTCTCTGGATTTCATGCTGTGTCAATTGGCTCTCAGTCTGCCTCTGACAGTGTTTGTGCTCCTCATCCTGTCAGTGTGTGTGCATGTGTGTGTGTGTGTGTGTGTGTGTGTGTGTGTAACTGTGTGCTGTCAAATTGAATCCCACATTTGATTGACAAAACATCCAACACTCGCTTACGGTAGCTTGTACTTGTTAGTGTATATGTATGTGCATGTGATTGTGTGTATATGTGTGTGTGCGTGAGTGTGTGTGTGTGTGTGTTTCTCTAGTAAACTGCTATCTCAAACCAGACAGCTCCAAACTAGTGGTAAAACGATATTCAAGTGAAATGCAGAAAGAGAGAGAGAGAGAGCGACGCTGACATCAAAAAGAATGAAAAGCATCAGAAAGAGAGAAGAGAGTGAAAGGAATGAATACAGTAAATGGAGAGGAAGAGAGAAGAAGAGAGGGAAAGAGAGAGACACACTGCCAGGGAGCAAATGGGAGAGAGTAAATGAAAAGTGAAAAGAGTGAAGGAAATAAAAAGGAAAAAGGGAGAGAGTTGAAACGAGGTCAGGCGGTGCTGAGAAAAGCACAAAGCCGAGCAGAGCTGAGGGAAAAGCATGAAGCGTGAGAGAGACATACAGGAGAGGGGTGTGTGCGAGTGTGTGTGTGTGTGTGCATGGGTGTGAGTGTGTGTTTGCAGCAAAGGAGAGATAGTGAAAGGTGTGCGTCGACAGGAAAGAGAAGTGTTTGAGGGGAGCGAGACGTACAGAAAAAGGCTTGGGGCTTGAACATGCTGCACACAACACGTACACACACACACGCACGTACACACACACACACACGGTATGTGCACAGTGCTGCTGTGATTGGCAGGTGGGTTTCAGATGCAGTACTGTGCCTGCGGTGCAGAAGCCAGACTGAGAAACTATCAACTATCAACCCCGGATCACTACACGACCAATCAGACACCTAATAACCAGCAAATTAAGAATAAACAGGAAATGACAACCAGTGGTGTTCGTTAGCAACGCTAGCAGTAAAAAGTGGGCTGGTGCACGTAGCATACAGTCATCCCTTTATGTACACAGTTAGATATGAAACCTCAGTAGTTCTCTGTACTAACTGAAATGTGTTGCTAGCATCATAAACAATATAAAACCACAGTAGATGATTGAAAAGTTCATGGCCTGAAGGAGAAGGAGATGACAGCTGTGTGGCTCATTTTCTTCTAAATTAGGCCACAAACTTCTCAATCATCCCGTTGTAACCCATTTCAGAGGCTTTTCCCGCACAGGCAGGGATGAAAGAAAGGGGAAAAAAACATGTTGAAATATTTATTTTTTGCATCAAGCTACACAAATCACACTGATGCATCAGCACAAACTTCTGCTCCAGCAGCTTCCACGTTCACGTTCTGTTAGACTCTTTCAGAGGAACTCGAAGAGTATTAACGCTGAGAAAAATACATGAAAAAAAAAAAACTGCAGCAAAGTGATGATACAACAAGGAACGAGCTGATTCGGCCTGCAGTGTTCAGACAGCGAACGCTCCATTAACGTTCAGTGACCAGCAGGAGGAGAAGACACACACAGGAAAACACACACAGAAACATTTCACCATGTAAACACAATACTTACAACACCTCACACACACACAGACACAGAGACTTTCAGATATACCTGCAGATTCACACATGTTAAAACAGATACTCATGTAAACACACGCTCACCATGAAAGAATTTTGCTAGTTACTCGTATTGCATAATTTTAGCTACATTCCTGCTGCTGACAGCCACCCCCGCCTAGGCCTAGGTGTGTGAGAGGGCAACAATGTACGAGAGAAGGAGTAAAACACTGCACTCTCCAGCACGGGTGTGTCAATGTTTCCTGAGTACAATCAACAAGACGCCACTCGTTTGTATTCTGTTGATCAGGATGTGATTTTCACTGCTAACATACAAACTGAGGGTGTGTGAGCAACACACACAGAGACACTACACACAATAACAAGTCAGAGTTGATTTGAAATAAATTACTCATTAAGCTGAACCTGATGCCCCCTGCAGGCAGGTCTCAATTTTGTGATTAATTTTGTGATTAATGCAAATTACTGGGTCACTCTCTGCAGCAGAGAGAGCTCCACATCAGCGGACTGCAGATACACTTTGACAAGTCAGACACATTCTCACATTACATTGTTTCTTCACACATTTTTAACATCATGCAAAGAGAGAAAACTAACAGCTGCAAACTGAAAACTACATGAAGTTACTGACAAAATCAGCTGCTGAAAGCGTTTTTGATTGCAATAACCATGAAAAACTATGATAATAAAAAGGGACTTTATGGGTAATAAAATTAATGTTTTACTAATGCACATTATCTGCAGATACTGCATGCATGTGTGCACTTGCAGTTATATGTGCACACAAGGATGTATATGGATTTAGGCTTTGTGCACATGCACAGGAGTTTGGTTATACATTAAATGTATTTGTAAATTAATTGTATCACACATGCACAACGTATCCATTACTCACTTTAAGTTTAACTGCTCTATAACTGCACACATACACGTATACGTACATGTTCTTTTCCATCAACATAAACTATTGCACAGCTGTCCACCCAAAAAGTTAATTATCTGCAGATACTGTGGTTGTAACTGTCTATTATCATAACATGATAACATATGGCAATCAAAGTCATAAGTGCATAAAGCATTTAGTATTACAGTAAACTGTTAAAGGGCTGGGTGGCAATTTATTCATTCATAGTTTTGAGACCAGAGATATCGCATTGTGATAATACGATACTATGTTTATTATTACATGGAAATAATGTTAAAAACAGACGTAGTCATGAAACTCAATTTACTGCATCTAAAAATCTTTTGCTAGTTTTGTCAGATGGTAATTTTAAGTCATTCTGCATTTATTTGCATCAACATTAGTAAACTACTGCTGGTCCAAACTATAAGAGAGAAGAGAAGCATGTAATTATTTATTGCAGGTCTTCCCTTTTTCAGGCAGAGTATCAATGCTTACACATGCATAACTGTACATATGTATGCATGTGTGTGTAACATGTGTGTGTGTGTGTGAGTGTGTTCTGCCATATCACCGTTGCACTGAGCACTGTGGTCACGCAAGCCTGAGCAGCCTTTGGGAAGTAGGTCAATGAGCGAGCGAGGAAGGGAGAGAGAGAGACAGAGAGAGAGAGAGAGAGAGAGATATTCATGACAGGGAATAAAGTGGAAGAAGAAGAATAAAACGCAATAGCAGGAGGGACAAGTGACAGTGGAAAGTTACCAGTAGGAAACAACAACAGTGCCTTTTTTACTGGGAAAGTTACCCCCCCACCACCACCCCACAGCCCCCAACACACACCCACACACCATATATGGCGTGAATGCTGACATGTGTGTGTGCAGTAAACATGTACGTGCTAGTGTGTGTTTGTATTTGCATCCCAAAGGACACGAACAACCTTGCGCACCTTTCTCACTCCTTCTGCAATATGCAGGTAGAAACCTGCTGCTCGCTTCCAACCCACACGCATGACTCACACACTCAACACACACACACAGCACACACACCTCAAACTTTCCATCACTAAGCCCTGCAGAGCCGCTGCAGAGCTGCTAATGTCTTCATCACTAATGTGTTCATCATTATGAATTATCAGTGAAATTACATCGCATTATCAGGAGACTACATCACAATATCAGGTTATTACACTTTGGACTCCCACAGAAAGGCAATTTATTAAGTTCCAATAAATTGTTGCATTAGTCGGCAGTTACTAAGTTACAGCTCGTAATTCATAATCTCTTTTACTTTGCGGAGATAAAATCAGGGCTGGTGGTTCCTGCTGCGATCGAGTGTTACGACGATTTATCCCACATGGAGTTCTTATCGTAATTATGATTGAACCGGAGGTCACGCACAGGTCAAACGTGTGCGATGTGACAATGATGAGCGCACATCGCTGCCAAGGAAACTATTTATAACACACACACTGGCTGCTGCAACAAATGCACACATACACACACATTTAAATGCACCTTTTATTTGAGGAAGCAACAATATCTAAAAATAACAACAAATGGCTTTGAGTGTGTGTGTGTGTGTGTGTGTGTGTGTGCGTGCAAGTGTGTGTGCTACTGCATTGAGCCATATCAAATAACTTTGATAGATAACTGCTGGCCGAATGAGTGTGTGTGTGTGTGTGTGTTTGTCCTCATGTGCAAAGGTGCATGTTCACACCAGCCTTTGCTTGCCTTCCCCTGGCACCTGGTTGCCATGGCTAAATGCCATGCTGGCATGTGTGTGCGCGTGTGTGTGTAAGTGAGTGTGTGTGTGTGCCCTCTTGTCCTCTTGATCCCTAACACTATTGCATGGAAATTTCCTTTAACCTTTTCTCTCGTTTGCACCACTGCCCTTGAGATTCCACACACACACGCACATACATACTAACCGACACCATCTCTCTCACTCTTACACACACACACATGCATGCACGTACACACACACACACACAGAGGAGGGTGCAGCAGTGTAGTCTACAGTAGAAATAAACCGACCGTCACTGTGTTGAGACTGTAAACAGTTGGTGTCCAACTGCTAAAACGGCAAATCTGCTTCACAGTCACATGATGATTAAAACTGCTACTACTAGTTTCCTGCTCACACTACCACCACCTCTACTATGATACTACAGGATTTTATTTCCATTTCTGTCTCCAATGCTAACAGTGCCGGTGTGCACACTACAAAAAGAGACAAACATAACCACACACTGCTGTGAAACACCTGGCAGCAGAGGCCGAACAATCCTGCACCTGCAGTGAAGTCCAGAGCTGTGATGGAGCTGTGCTCACTAATAAAGCTCTGCTACCAGAGAAGGGAACCAAATCCTGGGTTATCACCGACTGCACCCCCAGCAAATAAGACTGTAAAGACATAAATCATCTCTACAACTGAAAAATGATCATTTGTTGTTGACTTGTTGTTGTAAAAGTCAAGCAGGATGACTCGCCTCCTCTGCAGAGTGTGTGGGACTCGTGCACTAAAAGCTAAAAGCTAATAATGACTTTGTCAAAGGAAGGTTAAAAAGTATTCAGCTCACAGTCACGAAGCAAGTTAAGTAACATTCAAGCTAATAACACAGACTTCCAAGTGTTTGACTGCTGGAAAAGAAAATGTAAGCCAGTTTATGTTTGACATTACAATCTACATGTGTGTGCTGCAGACGGGTGGAGGCATCAGCAGCAGCAGCAGCAGCCATGAAATACAGCATGCATACATTTTTCATTGCAGTTCTTCCCAGAACTGCGTCAGTACAGAAGGAATATTACACTCATTCTGGTTTTTATGACAATGGTTGTAGTTCCTAGTCTGTAATTTTGCGAGGCTGCGGCATGCAACGCATCAGAGCCACAATAATGAAATCATCGCGGTTTAACTGCTTTTGACTTCTATGAGATCTAAATACGACATTATCCCCCCGAAAAACAAGAACTTTTGGTAAATCTAATTACATCAAGCCTGTTTAAATTGTCATGAACATATGATCATTATCTTTTATTGTCCCTTGGAGGTTTAACCTATGCAGGATTCCTAAATAAAATCCTGGTTTTTGAAAGAGAAGTTTTCGGTTTTCAAAGCTGTTATGAATCAAATAAAAGCCTAAACAGCTAAAACTCTCCTGCTTTCTCTCATACAAAATAAATTCAATACATTTACTGCCATTAGGGCAATATTAAACTGCATGCAGAAGACAGTGTATTAACATGCTTATATCCCTGCTGCTGCTGCATTATTCCTTCACGCTGAGGAACTGTTCAGAAACTCTGCACTACCCCTGAATGCACCCTGTAATCCCTAACCTTGTGCAGCATCAGCCGTAATCACACACAGTAATCCTGCAGGACCAGTGGATTACTGGGAGAGAAACGACATACTGGTTATATACATTTTGTTTGGCAGACCACCAGCGTGTGCGCACGTATTAATGTGTGTCACCTCCTCGCTCCAGCAGGCTATAGTGTCGATGTCGATGAGGAGTGATGATGTATTTGTGCAGTTGGGCGCTTGCCCGCCCACGGTCCAGACATCTTTACAACTCGATCCGTCTGGCGGTTAACTCGGGACGAGCCCCAGCCAAAACACTGGCAAGATGTCAGGGAGAGAGAGGGAGAGACCAATGCTGGGAATGTGGACGAGCCCAAACCAATATAGGAGCAGCTTTTAAGCCTCCATCCCTCACATGGCTCTCATTCATCATTTGTGCTTTATTACAGTGTCGCGAAATGTCAAAGTCTCATTTTTAACAACAGCTGAAAGTGTCAAAGTGCAATTTTTTAACTGTAGTGGACAGTGAACAAGCCCTACTTTTTACAGTGGGAGATTAGTTTAGATCCTACTTTTTACAGCTGAGCACATCATCAAAGTTTTGTTGCTCCAGCTTTAGTTTAAAGCCGGTTTAAAGGAAACTAAGATCACAGGCGTCGTAAAAGTTCTATCTTTAAACACAATTCAAATAAAGTAATCACTTTTTTTTTAACTACAATCAATTAAAAATATATAAAATATAAAAACAGACTTTTCCTTAAAACACAAACAAACTGTCACTGTTTTTACTGCGCGGTTCCCAGATTCCCAACAATCATTCCCACCCGCATCGTTTATCTCCTGAATGATTCAAAATGCCACGTCCTGTGCAGATGTGCAGATGTGGCTCACATCAGGGCTCCGTGTGACATTAACATGCTGTCGTATCAGCATCCCTCTCATCTCATCCGACTCTCATCTTGTCAGATTTCAGAAAGAGACACAACCCTCGGCTCGCTCCTTCTTGCTTTAAAATAAGACATTTCCCTGGTGGCTGCCCCTGTGATAAATCAGGTAACTGAGGAGGAGAGCTTGAAAGAAATAGGGCAGCGAGCTGGGCAACCGCTGGGCGTCCACATGCTTCCCTACAAAGCCCTGAGCTGCTGGGCGAGATTGGATTCCCTCTCCTTCAACCCCGTCCTATCTCCCTCAGGTGCTGCACAAAGCTGGGGTGTGTGTGTTCATGTGTGTGTGCGCATGTATAAGGAATGACAAACAGCCCCGTGCTCATGTTGACACTATCAATATAGCAACAGGGTCCCTGTGATGAATACAAATCACCAGCAAAGGTTAGCTAAGGACAGATGGCGTACGAACACGCAGAAACACACCAGCACGGATACACAAATGTCAACACATGTGCTCGGATAAAAAGGAAGCGCCTGAGATGTGAGGAAGAATCCAGATAAGGGAAGCATGCACGCATCGACTCGCTGCAACGAACACATGAAATATATATGCAAGCACGCTCATTCTGTGCCTCTGCACGCCATCCTGCGTGCACGGGACAAAAAGCTATTTTATTGATCCTCTACAGCAAAAAAAATCAGGATGCAGTAAACACAAACAGTGTTGATTTTAGAAGCAAAGACAATCTGAATGACAATATTTACTCAGTGAGAACACAGAGGCATCCAGCGTGTGCTGATTATAAGACAAACACAACATGTGGAGGTAAAAGAAAAGGTCGCAGGTCTCAGTCACATTATCACATTCAGATGCACAGAGCTAAAAAACTTTCCATTGAGCTCCACCTGCTAACATCTGCTAACATCTGTACATCACGGATGCACCCTGTTGCCTTCAGGGCCCCCTGAAGCACAGAGTTTCATATGCCTGAGGACCCAGAAATCCACCTGCGCTCCTCATGCTGGAATGATGTTACACACTGTTTGTGCTGTCGATCAGTTCCTGCTAATTTGATTAAACAAGATTTATTTTGGAGACAAAAGTGCGACACGGTAACAATACAGGTAATATAGGTAACAACACAGACTCCACCCAGCCAGGTGAAGCAGCATTAAGGGTCAACGTTCCCACCTGTGGAAGAAGCTTCCTGTTGACCTGAAGTCTGCTGAAGCTGCTCATTTAAATCAGGGCTTGAGACCTTTTTTATGCAGCCGTGCAATAAATTAGATCCTAAGCTTCTTTATTCTCTGTGACAGTTATTGTACTTGTTTTCATAATTGCCGTCTTTTAAATTCTCTCCTATTGTTTCATAAATGTCTTTATATATATATTTATATATTTCTATGTCCTTGTGAAGCAAATTTGAAGTGCTTTGTGTCTGAATGAGGTCATTTAAATAAACTTGTCTTTCCTAATTTTATATTCAGCTGGATGTCAGCGCTCTAACAAATTAAACAAGGGGACGCAACTAATGACTATTGTCATTGTCACGTTAATTGATGATAATTTTCTCGCTTCAGAATAACAGAACATTTCCAAAACCTATAAAGTTCTTAGTTTAAACCCCACAGCAGCAGCAGCAGCGTCATTTGTCCAAATGATGCAGACGAGACGCTGATGCTGCTCAGTGCGAGTGAGCTGCAGAGGTTAAATGGTATGTAAATGATGACTTAAGTGTACAGAGCAAAAATGATAACTTCCATGTGGTCTGCTGGGCGTCTCTATCTTTATGAATGTGGCATAAAGATAAGAGATGTAAAAAAAAAAAAAAGGAAAGGAAAAGAAGGAGGAAAATATGATGTGAGGAGATAACAGAGAATCACAGAAACATAATCTGCATTAAAACTACAGCCTGCAGAGAAAAGAGAGAGAGAGAGAGAGAGAGAAGATGAGATGCAGGAGAAAATTTACATCCTCACATCCCACTCTGCTTTGAGTCACAGAGAGAACAGCAACAACCTGGAACGCGGCGGCGAACCGAATAGATTTTCATATAAATTAAGACAGAAAAGGCAGATGATGAATACCTAATAAGACTCCAGCTCACTTGTGTCTCTTTTTTTCCTGTTGGGATTTTTTTCTTTCCTCATTTCTTCCCACCATATATCTGCTCTTCCTGCCTCTCAGTGCATCACATGCGATGAAGTCACGGTGCGTGTTGGACACTTTGCGTGGCTGAGTGCTGCTCTGCTGCTCCACCTCGGGGGAAAACAAACTGTTTGGAAGATCCTGCCGTGTGCATGCAAGACGGAGTGCGAGCCGGATTTAGAGATTCTGCAGCAGTTTCAGGTCTATAAAGAGCTGTCCTGCCCTGTCCGAGTCCTGATCTGAGAGCAGTTCTCTTCTGCTGACACTGTGACCTCTGACTCTCCCTTTTCCCCTGTGCTGCAGCCATTTATTTACCCTGCAGATTTAAAACAGATTAGTCACTGGAATCTCAAATTTTAATGTTAAAAAGTTGTAAACTAACTAATGAGTCATAAGCTCGATGGCACTTGATTAAAAATGAACCTCGGTGAGTTCTGTGATGGAAACCAGGCTGCAGAACGAGACTAAAGAGTCTTTGCAGGTCCAATTTAGGTTGAAGGGGAGCAGAAAAAGTCTCAGATGTAGCCGAGCATCGCCTTGGGGAAACCAGTCAAATAAAGTAGTATTTTGTAGTGTGTTTGCTCTAAACTGCACTCATCAGTAAACCTTTGTTGTTCCTGTTTATCCCTGTGCTAAAAAACCTGGCGAAAGGTTAAAACTGCCAGATTCCTTTCTTTAAGGGAAACTGCAAAATAAAGCCAATTAGAGAAGAAAATGTGAATGACGAATTATCACAATGGAAATCAATGAATGGATGGATGGTGGCGATCATAATGTTCCACAAGCGGAGCGAGCACTTAATGAATCTGGATCATATCTTCAGTCACTCTCTACTCCATGTGAGCTGCACAATTAATCACATTAAAATTTCAATTTGGATTCATATCTCAGCTCGCTCTCAATGAAATGGATCCTGCAGTATTTGCATTAACAGGAATATCTGATGGAAAAAAAAAAACTAGGGGCTTTTAATTACTCCTGAGTTGCACCAACAAGCTTTTACTACATCATGTGACAAACCTCTGAAAAGCAGCGTTGACACAAACAACTGAGGAAATCATGCATGTGAAACACTGACGCAACGGAGCAGCACACTGAAACTAAAAGCTCTGAAATGAGTCTAAATCGAGGAAACGTCACTGCTAATGATAAAATACAGCCGATAAATACATTCCTGTTAGACAAAAACATTGTACCTGAACTGTAAAAGCTGTAAAAGGGCTGACTGTCTCTGATTGGGAGCTTTTTAAAAATAACAATAAAGTCATGACAGTCGAGGAAACATCCAGTGCTTTGCTATGTAGCTGCTGAACCACACAGATCATTCAGATACCTAAAACTGCTGCTGATGATGAAGCAGGATGTATTTATTATTCAGCTTTAGCAAAAAAAAGAAAAAAAAGGGTTTAAACTCTCACAAAATGAAGGTAATGTATCTCTCAAATGCTACAAAGAAGCTTGAAACACTGTGGATATTAATACTGCTCAAGGAGGGCAGTCAGAAGTTGCCTCCACTTTAAATATCTCAGCATTTAGCTTGATGGCTGCTTCTGTTTTAAACCTCAGACTGAAAATCTCCTTAAAAAAGTGAGATTGAAGTAGAAGGTTTTATTTTAGAAATAAATCCTGTTTCTGTTTTGGGGCCAGAAGGCGACTTTCTCTCTCTCTCTCTCTGCTATGTTTCTACCAGTTCTTGATGTTGTTCCTGAACACATGTGCACATTGTTTGCATGTGTTCGATCCTGTATATGACAGAGATTTATTACAAACCGTAAACCCTCACCCTTCATTGCACCCTTTACTCTCAGGGTTGGATATGCTCAGTCATTCTCACCTGTTTATTTCTGAAGTCATTCTGGGTAAACTCCCATTGTGCATCTGCACTTTGATTGCACAGCAATCTGACCGTAGTTACAGTCTGAGATTTTAAGATGTGGTTTTATTGTCTGTTCCAAGTGCACAGAGCTGAACCAGGAAAGAAAGCTTTTAAGTGCTCGGCTCCTTTCACCGAGACACTGAGAGACCCGGTCTCTCTGCTGGACTTTGAAGCTTTTTAAGAACAATGAATCAACTGAAGCTCGTCTGCGTCCGTCGGCCTTTTCAGTGACCTTCTATCTCAGTGTTAATCTCCTGTTTTCTGTGTTTCTATGTTGCTTATTTTTGGGTTGTCTGGATCTTTTTATGTTGCCATCTCGGCCAGGTTTTCTTTGAAAAAGAAAACATGAATCTCAGTGGAACTAACTTGGTAAAAAATGGATTCAATAAGTAAAAAAAAAGTCTGTGAAAACAACTAGGAAACAAAATTTTCAACCGAATGCAACAACTTGAAAGACAGGAGCCTTAAACATCAGATCAGCACAAGGAAAGATCAGAATACAGAGGCACATTTCTCCAAGAACATAAGTTTCCTCCAAGCAAAGATAATTGTAATCTCAGTTCTGAGAGAGAAAATCATTCTTGCTTAATCCAGAATCACGCAGCCCTAATAAGAGTGTGTGTGAGTGTGTGTGTGTGTAGCCTGTAATGCCAAGCAGACCTGAGTGAGCAGCTGACGAATCACCACGCAATTAATTATTGAGGGACCCCTCACCTGCGTCTGCTAGCATGTTAGCTAGCAACAGCACGCTCCAACATGTGACACACATGCAGTTTATGATTCTTGTTTACATGCATGCACACACACACGCACACACACACTCACATGAGCCCTGTGGGGGGGGGGTCAGTGTGTAAGCCGGATGCTTGATGAACCTCAGAGGGATTTGGGAGGAAGCAGCCGTATTCCCAGCACCCAATATGACACACACACACACACACATAGAGGATCATGCACACATAAACACACACGTGTAGTTTACACACTGACACACACACGGACACACACAGATAGATGTCCAGCAGGCACCTTGCTGCAGCTCTGCAGTAACCGTCAGTGCACAGCCAGGCTCCCACAGCGTCGGCTTCAGGAACATTAGCCAGTCAATTTTAGCTGCAATCACAGAGCGAAGCTGCGTCTCTTTCATCGATTCAACACTTCAGTTCGTCTTAACACGGAGGAAACGCAACGATACAACATGTGTGCTGTAAATCTGACACCATCGGCCACAGACGGACGACCACGCTGCTGATCATGTCTTCAGAGGAGGCTTCCCTCTCAGTCTGTCAGATTATGGACGAGAGAACACTTTGTTCTGTCTACTGACACAATGCTGACCTCCTGAACTCTGACCTGCTCACTGTAGTATTGGCAGTATTGGTGATCAATAGCACTCTCGCTGTGATTCAGTCAAAATACCAACATGAGATCAGCCCTGAAATATTATTGCATCTGTAATCTAAAAATGCAGCTGTGGGGTGAGTGAAAACATGCACTTTTGCACATTTTTACACTGTTTGCACGGTGCTGTCTACATGGCAGCGTGTGTGTGTGTGTCTGTGTGTCCGGTACATAGTGACAGAAGGGACAGGTGAGTCACTGCAAGGCTGCAAGCTGAACACATTTCACTGCAGCACTGCACATCACGACTCCGACACACAGAAAGGAGAAAGAGAGAGAGACAGAGAGAGAGAGAGAGAGAGAGAGAGAGGGAGAGAGAGAGAGAGAGAGAGAGGGAGGTAATGACACAGAAACCGAGATAAAACAGGAAACGACAGACAAAAACTTGAAAGACAGGACGGTCACAACAAAAAGCTAAATCAGAAGGAAGCAAGGATAAAACACAGCAAAGAGAGTGAGTCTGTCTGTCTGACTGTCTGTCTGTCTGTCTGTCTGAGGCTTGGTACAAATCCCAGTCACTGCCAATAACACCTGTATCCATCACTCTCAGGTGAGACTTCAAAGCCTTGTTATTTATACACCT
>JAPZDZ010000026.1:22826595-22838079 GCA_029783805.1 Acanthurus tennentii | reverse complement strand
AAATAACACAACCAGCTTAAATGTATAAATATTAAGGGATATTAAATTATATCCTCTTTTTTTAAATTCAGTTCTTTTAGCTTTTGTTTTCAGTAACAGATCTAAAACCCAGGCTGAAGAAAAATGAGATTCTGGCACCAGAAGATTATTCATAACAAGCATGAATATCATGCATAAAAGACAATAAAAAAATCCCCAGTGTTTTACAGTCACATGCAGTACTTAATGATTTCACATTAAAATGTTGCATTGCAGGGAAAATCTCCCAGTAAAGGCGCACGTGTCTTATGTTTTTCTGTCGAAGCGAAAACATTAAGAGGATTAAGGGATTGTGTTCAGTACATGTGGAGACACCAGTCCTTTACATGTTATTAAAGTTGGAGGAAATACGTCTCAATTTGTCACAATTGCCTGGAAAGTCAATGCACCACATGCAGCCAACTATCTTGGGAGAAACACCATTAATTTCCTGCTCTCGCTCCCAGAGGATTTCCTCGTGGGAAGGTGACTGCCTACAAAGTAGCAGAGTGAAGCCGATTGTGATTTGCTGAGGCAACATCTTCTTCTGGATGTTCCTTTGTTTCATTCATGATACATAATAAATGTTTTTTTTCAATTTTGATAGAACTAACGTGTTCTATTTTGTCTCCTGTCTCTAACTTCTGGGGTAGCATCAGTCAGAAAGTGAGGACAGAAGTCAGGAAATGTGACGAAACGTGACATGAATCAAACTTTAACACATAACCTTGTTTGTGTCAGATTTTCATCCAAATGAGGTTGTTAACAAGGAAATGAACAAATCCCATAATCCAACACTGCGTCATCAAACTACTTTTTTTTAAAATGCCAAAAAAAAAATAAACTTATGTGTGTCCAAAGAGAAAGTCAGGAGTTTTAAGATTATTACTGATCATTTATTCATACTAAGAAACAACTGAGGTTTCCCTCATTTATAACAGCAGCGACATTAACAATTCTTAAGACTTAAATTAAAATAAGAAAACAAGAGGAGTAAGAAAATCAATTCAACTCAATTTTATTTATATAGCGTCAAATCACAAGAAAGTTTTTACATATAGAGCAGGTTTAGACCACACTCTATAATTAAATTTATATTTTAAATATATAGGAACCCAACAATTGAAAGCAACTCCCACATGAGCAAGCATTTGGCGACAGTGGCGAGGAAAAACTGCCTTTTAACAGGCAGAAACCTCGGACAGATCCGGACTCAGGTGGGCGGGATCTGACGGCACCGGTTGGGTTGAGAGAAAGGGGGAGGGGCAAGAAGGGGAGGGGACAGAGATAGATAGAAAGCTAAGACCACCATCAGCACGGCCTCAGTCCAGTCTGCGAATACCTTCTGTGAAAATCAAAATTTATAGACAAAAGACACCTACTAGGGAAGGAGGGGAAAAAACATACATTATTCAAAACGCAGTACATAAAACACAGTGAATTAAAACAGTGCAATAATGGACCACACAGAATAAAAATGTTAAATCAAAAAAGGCACTACGTAATATCGCATAGGTTTAAAATCATAGTTCTAAACTGACCAATGAATTTTTATTTTATCATTTGTTAAAAACATTTCCTGTTTATGTTTTGGAAATGTAATTTAGCTGCATTTCATTGTTTTGTTTTTTTTAAATTACCGTTTTGGCAAATTAAAAGTACAGAAACATTGTGGGGAAACAGGTTTGAACATAAGGGCAAAAACATCTTACAAATAAGTCACAGTTTTTTGCCAATTAAATATTAAATTTATTACTTCTAAACTTAATTTTGGCAGCATGTTTTAAGTTGTGGGGGAAACCGGAGTACCCGGGGAAAACCCACTCAGACACGGGGAGAACATGCAGACTCCACACAGAAAAGGCTGCAAGGATCAAACCAACCTTCATGCTGTGAGGTGGCAGTGAAAACTGCGAAGCCTCCGTGCTGCCAACACGATGTGTACGTGCACACACTCATAAATCTTTGCTCCTCACTCACTTCTGCTGCTAATGTGATCTATTATATTTTTCCCTCCCTCTTACAGACATGAAAGCCAGACACAAACCATTTAAGCCACATAATGTTTTCTATATAAACCCACACACACACGAGAGAGAAGTGGCGGTGCTGATGTACAGCACAATTCATCATCCTGCCGCCTGCTTTCTATCCAAGTATCCCTCATTAAAGTAAAAGAAACTACATGTACAAGCACTTAAAAATGTTTTCTCCTGCTTTTCTTCAGTAAAATATTAAGCTTTAACAACTTAGGCTCTTTACTCTTAAGAATCAACCGCTGAAACAAATACAGCTGCTGTCCCACATTACATGGACATACAGCATTAGGTGTTAAACCTCTTTAGTCCCTATAAAAGTCCCTATAAAACTGCAATAACACGACAAGTTATTAAGTTGTGGGGGAACCGGAGTACCCGGAGAAAACCCACTTTTAAGCCTAATGTGTCCCATCATCATATATTCACTATAATATGTGTTTCTGTCTGAAAATGTCTTTCTACTAATACTAATGAGGAAATCTTGATGTAATTAAGAGATTTCCCGCTGCAAAAAAAAAGCCAAAAGGAGGAGAAAGTGTGCTTTCTCGCGGCTCCGAGGCTCTTCTGGTTTAAACAGTAATTTACCTGAGGGAAACGCAGCAGCAAGGATGATGCTCTGGTCTGGCATTTCTAAACTATCCCCGGGACACAACACACACAATGTGTGTGTGCTCAGCTGGTTGGTCACAGCAACATCTTTCTCCCTCTAACCGATTCTTACATCTAATAATAAATCCAACCAAGCTACAATTTTTTACTTGTCGTGTCAAATTAACAAAACAGCAGTCATGTTTTCGTATTATTGTTCTTGTTACTTACTATCAGAGCACAGAGGACTATTTATCTTACATTCTGGCACTGATTTTAGAAAATTAACTCATATTAATGTTAAGGCAGCATTTTTAAGTCGTGGGGGAACCGGAGTACCCGGAGAAAACCCCCACAGAATTAGTTTTTCTTAATGATGCCCTTGTTTTACACTATCAGAGCACAGGCAGGAGAACTTATCTTACATTATGCGCCTTTTAGAGCCTTCTCAGTCAGCGGTTGTCTATTAAAGTGTCAGTATTTATACCCCTGTGTTAAAGTGTGTGTGGGCGTGCTAAAGCAGAACCAGTGAAGTGTAACCCTGCATTGTTGCTTACCACAGAGGTGAGGTGACCTTCTGCAAGCTAATTAGGGTTTACAAGAGCAAAGATAATGAGAGGGAAGCACGCCACACGTGAAAAATACACGACCCTCCGATTTACCAACAAATTAGATATCCGGATGGATATCTAAACCCATTTCCTGGGGTTTTTCTGGACTGCCTGCTTTCTCCTAAGAAGCCTGGTAATTCCCTTACCTGTGGGGCCCAATTAGTCATCAGGCAGGATGAGAGAGGGCCGGAGGTGCATGGACCTGGATGTTTCTACTCCTCCGCCATCACATCCTGGAGGCTGATGATAGCATCTTCGCCAGGGGCCGGCTCTCATTACAGCCTGGCCTCTGCTGCAGGACACCGGTTGTGAACGGACTAACATCCTCCAGATTAGAGCAGGAAGAAAGCGCCCACTGTCACTTATTCGTATCAGTAAAGTGATTATCCCGGCCTGCAAAGCTGCCCACAGTACCAGAGGCTCCGGAGGACGAGTCCTTGATGGGAGCAGGGAGCTGAAATACAAGATAATTCAGGGTTAGTGTTGAGAGTTCATTCTGGAACAAGACATTTGTCCTTTAAAACCTGATTCTTCAGTGAAAAAGGATTTAATTACACAGGGAGCAACAGGTTTAAATCGATCATTATATCTTAGCTTAAAAATAATCAATAATAACATCAATTCATAACATAATGTTCATTTTCTACATTTGGAGGAAGTTAATAATTGTCCATCTTTGATTAATGATCTGCTGTCGATCATCACTAAAGTAAACTTAATAATTTTAGACTGAATTCAAAACAACTTCTAGCAGCAAAAAGTCATTTCTAAAAGCAAGAAACATGCAAATGTGCCCTGGTTTCATTGGAACGAGGATGTTTTTCCACCCTAAGGTGTGAAAACATGGTTTTGTGCTTAGCGAGATTTTCCTTTTAAATCAGTGCACCTCAATGCATAACCATAGCAACAAGCTAACACCTAATAAATCTCTTTTTTTGTTAAATGTTCTGTTAATATAACTAAATGTTGAGCAGCTGCAGAAAACACTTTTCCATATGTAAATATTCCACTAGTGAATACATCAAATTAAATTCACTGTGAAGTGTTTTTCTTTTTTCCCTCTTAAACAGCTTGTTCACGTGGATGAAAAACAAGAAGGAACCAAAGCTTCCACCAGGTTGTTCTGGATGTCAGACTCTGGAGATGTCTTCCATTAACAGCTGCACTATTGTTGCCGTATTAAACATCACTATAGCTGCTCTCTCAGAAGGGAATTTCTCCCTTTTGTCACAAGATTAGACTGCGTTCCAGTGATTACTCAGAGCTCAACACTCAACCTGCAGGTGAGAATTATGCCTATGCATATCTTTGCGTGTTTAAGCCTGAATATTTAAATGTAGAACATTTTAATCACTGAATATTTTCATGTCCTCGATGGTGATATGAAGACGTTTGTGGTGCAGCCTCCCTTGTGTAACTGTGAGGCTGCTAAAAAAGCAACAGAGGAACATATATAACTACAAAAACAGGATGTTACTTAACGTTTACGCATCCACAAACACTTTCTGTGCTCATGTTTCAGCACCAATTACAGTAAAATTCAGTAAAACTTTCAGGACTTTGTTCGAGTGTGGCTAAAAAATGAGGTCAAATCAGCCTAAAATTATTTGACTTAATCTAAACAGGGACACACAAAAAAAGCTAAGATGGACAGATAATAGTTTTACCAGTTTGATCAACTGGTAAAACTGAAACACTCAGTTTAGAAGTGCAAACCTTGCTGCGTGACAAAAGCGCCAACTCCTCTGCTTCTTCTTCTTCTTCTCTTCCTCTTCTTCTCTGCCTACTTCTGTTTTTCATAAAACAGAATGTAGGCAGATTCCTGACGGAGGGAACAGACCGAGTCTCTTGTGGTCTCACTGACGGACATGTCATTGTACGTGAGCCAGCAGTCGGGCGTGTTCCCTGGGGTCTCTTTCCGGTAAACTCCGTCACAGACGTAGTGTCCTGAAAAGAGCAGACATATGAGTTAATATTCCATCTAAAGAGGCAGTGGGCTCAATTTTAAATATGAATGACTTGGAAACACAACTCAACACTTACCGAAGTCCACCGCAGTGCCCAGATGACTGATCACACTGACAAGAGAGTAGCGAGTCTGTAAAAGAACACAGTTAAGAGAGTTAGTTACACATGCACACATCTTTAAGTTGGCTGTATATTTGACAGGTTCAAATCTTTGCTCCAGGATCAGTTAACATCATGTAAATAAAGCCATTAGACAGCAAAAGTTGCCTTTTCTTTACTTAACATGATCCTTACCTTCATTGACGCGCCAGACTCAGAGTTCGCTTTTAACTCTCTTGTCAAGGCAATGGGGGTGTTCACCTTCGTCAGGGTGTAGGAGGGGCTGACGCTGAACCTCTGCAGTTGTAATATCAGCACACTGTTGGAGAAGAAGGAGAGATGGATGGAGTGGGTTAGATAATGTGGTCACATTGAAGGCAGAAGGAGAGAAATTGTCAAGTCTGACATCTGACTGAACTGTTGCCATGGATAATATATCTTACTTTGGCAGAGACAGGAACGACCATTGCTGTGAGGACTCCTCGGCGCCACACTCACAGCGGTACTCCAGCTGATGTGTCTGCAAGAAACAGAGGTAAAAAGAAGGTTTCAGTTTCACTTGTCTACTGGAAGATATTAAAATCTTTGATTCTATGTTCATACAAATTGACAACATTTGATAGACTGAAGCATCAGTGTTGAAACTGCACTAAAATCCATGTAAATAAAGGCATGTGACACTTACTCCCAGATACTTCTTCAGACTTTGGCTCACAGAGCCTCCAGGCACCACGTCCAGTGAGAGGTTTATGAAATCCTCCTCTCTCTTGGACTGCAGACCACACCTGAAAAATACAGGAACAACTCAAGTTACAAAAACAACATTGAAACATGGGTAAAAGTATGATTTTTTTCAATAGAGTGTAAAATTTAAGAACTTTCTGCTGTGTTTTCATACCCCTTGCAGGTCCTGGTGCTCAACATTTTGAAGGCAATGTGAGCATCAACAGGGCAGGTGTAACTCAGGCCCATGTTGCTTGCTGCTGTGTGCAGGTCCAGGGACAGGAACTTCATCATGCTCAGCACACAGCTCAGGAGTTCGTGAGCATCCTGTAAGACAAAACAAAAAAGTTTCAGAAGATGGAAATTCGACCTAACCTAGTTCAATAAGGATCAGGATGGTACAATGCTGTGTGTTGTAAATAAAAAGGATTACTTACTTTTTGACTGTCATCTGCAAACTCGGCATTATAGGTGCTGACTGTATCTTTAAAGTCAGCCAGGACGACCTTTTTCTCCCTCTTTTCCGTTGTAAAGTGGCAGATTTCAGCCTTCACCAATCCGCTGAAAAGACAAGAGAGATAAACATATAAAGTTTTTGTTGCTTCATATTAACCTGCTCAATTAGAGAAGAAACCAAAGATTAATGCCTGTGAGCACGTGTGATGATGATTTACCTGAAAATCTGACTTTCGGAATGAGAACTCCACACCCTTTGCTGGTTGTGGACCTCCTTGACGAAACACTTCAGAGTCAGGAGGCCTTGCAGGGTGGAGTTGACATAGCAAGTCTGCCCTAGGTTGGGGAACCTAAAAAAACACAAAAAAGAGAGAGGAGAAAACTCTGATTGAAGCTCGTTTTCATCACATTTGTGAAAAAATTTCTAGACCTAAATCTAATATAATTTAATATTCATGCAGGTATAAAAAAACAACACATCAACATTCAGTGTGTACTTAAGTGTCTTTGCATGTGCTTACCCGAGGCAGACCAGCTCATTCCTGGGGAGAGTCTCTTGCCGAGTTGCAGAGGAGAACAACCGCTGGAAGAAATTTTTCACCTGCGGATTATTGGCGCCATTACTGGTGAAAGAGAAAACACAGGTGTTATTTTACCATCAAACCAAAGAGTAAACAAAAATACAGTGAAATAAACAACAAAACCTAAGTCAGTGATTGAAAAACTATCCTGATCATTTGACTAGGTTATAGTTGCAAGCAAAAAGTGGTGTAATAGACATGAAAAAGAAAGTCATACTTGTCATGCTTAGCAGGTGAAGATGACCAGTCCAATATTTTTGCCACAGTTTCTTCCTTAATCGAAGCCGCAGAAGTGGGTGGGACCTCCTGGACGTCGCCATCAACCTTGGGCTCGTCACTGCAGCTGGGACTGCTGAAAGTGAAAACAGAGATGTTATTTTACACATTTTTTAAACAGAGGTTAAAAAAAAATATGATGAGGCATCAATTTTAAATTATCATTTCACTATTTTAGCTGGTTGAAGTGAAGCTACTTTAACTGATCCATAAAAAGTTAGCTCGAGTACAAAACTGGACAAATCTGTGTAAATTAAAAAGCTTTTCTATTTGCTTTTTTGAGAAATATTAGAAAATTTGACCTCTTTAAACCTAAAACAGTTATTTAAGCTTTGAAAGGAAATTCCTCTTTGGTGAAACACAGAATTGTCTCACAGTTTGCATAGGTTTGAATCATTCAGGTTTATGTTGGAGATCATTTTATACTTACCTCTTCTTCCTCTCCTCTGTGACTGAAGAAGTCCGGTCTGTGTCTTTTGCCGGATCTTCTTCAGTGGCAGCTGGGTCTTGAGCATCAGAGGTAGATGAAGCTGCCTGGACATCAGCCTCACCACCTTCAGGCACCTCAGTGGAATCATCACTGGTGACAAAGAAAATACAGATGGTTAATCTACTGTAACAGTCAACATAATACAACATAATATATCTATTTATATGTGTATGGAACAGAGCAAAACAAGAATGTCATACCTTTTGTCAGAAGCAGAAGATGGCAGGTTTGGTTCCTCTGCTGCATCTTCTGGCTCCAGAGCCTCTGCTTCCTCTGCCTCAGCAATCACTTGCTGAATTGCAGAGGACAACAACCGCTGGCAGAATTGTTCCACCAGCCGATCAAGAGAGTCATCACTGGTGAAAGAGAAAACACAGGTGTTATTTTACCATCAAACCAAGGAGTCAACAAAAATACAGTGAAATAAACAACAAAACTGAAGTCAGTGATTGAAAAACTATCCTGAGTATTTGATTTGGTTCAAGTACTACTTATAGTTGCAGGCAAAAAGTGGCGTAATAGACATGAAAAAGAAAGTCATACCTTTCAACCTCAGCAGATGAAGGTGACCACTCCATAAACTTTGCCTGATCTTCCTTAATTGAAGATGAGGCAGAAGTGGGTGGGACCTCCTGGACGTCGCCGTCGACCTTAGGCTCGTCACTGCTGAAAGTGTGTGTCTCCGGAGCCTCTGATCCCTCTGCTGCATCCTCGGTCTCCAGAGTCTTAAGTTCCTCTGCAAGAACTTCTGTCTCTGGAGCCTCTGGTGCGGCGGCAGCATCTTCTGGTTCTGCCGCCTGATGCTCTTCAGCCACATCCTCGGTCTCCAGAGTCTTTTGTTCCTCTGCAACAACTTCTGTCTCTGGAGCCCTTGGTGCGGCGGCGGCGGCAACCTCTGGCTCTGCTGCCTGATGCTCTTCTTCCACATCTTCTGTCTCCGGAGTCTTTTGTTCCTCTGCAAAAACTTCTGTCTCCGGAGCCTGTGGTGCAGCGGCAGCATCTTCAGGTTCTGCCGCCTGATGCTCTTCTGCTACATCTTCTGTCTCCGGAGTCTTTTGTTCCTCTGCCACAACTTCTGTCTCCGGAGCCTGATGTTTGTTCTTCTGTTGGAAATAAACACATCAACACAGTTAAAAACAGTTGAAACGGAAAACAAATGACTGCAATATTTGATCAATGCTTGCTATTTGCAGTATTCAGCTCAGATAAGCATACCTTCTTTCTACCCAGCAGCCGATGCCAGAACTTCTTGGGTTTGACCCGAGGAGCCTTAGTTGTGGTAGCTGGAGTGACTTGGACCACAACATCTCCTTTAGGGTCATCCTCAACATCAGTGGCCCTGTTGGAAGGAGAAAATTCAGATGTTAAATGCTGTACTTGACATGTACTCAGTCTCTTTCTCACAACAACCTGGTTTAGGTAAAACATTACCCAGGTAGTTAACTTAAGTCAAACAAACTAGACCTTAATTAACTAGAAAGAGTACTGCATTACAAAACACATAAATGTAAAATTATGCATTGATGATATAAATTATAAGGTCATTTAAGTAAACTTAAATTACACAAACAAGCTCCATTTGCAAGATTTTAAAGATTAATTCTTACAGTAAAACCATCTTTTCATCAAAAACCTTTTTGTATGAATTACTAGATTTAAAATAACTTCAAATTCAACTGAGAATTAATGGAATATGACTAATTAGTAAAGGTGTAATAGCCAGTGAAAGAATGTCATACCTCTTGTCCTTAGCAGAAGACTGCAGGTTTGATACTCCTGCCAGAGTTTCTGTATCAGGACCCTGATGTTTGCTCTTCTGTTGGAAATAAACACATTTAAAAACACGGTTAAAAAAAAGTAAAAACAAACACAAATGACTGCAACATTTTGATCAATGCTAATTATTTGCAATATTCAACTTAGATAAGCATACGTTCTTTCGGCCAAGCAGCCGATGCCACCAAGGAGTCTTCTTGACTTTGGTCTTTGGTGCATCGGCTGGAGCCGATGTGGTGGTCGGGGTGTCCTGGACCACAACATCTGGCTCAGGATCCTTGTAGCTCTCCTGGTCTCCAACTTTAAGGTCCTTTTGTTGTTTTTTCTGCTGTAAAGAGATAAAATCACAGGTTAGATCATAAAATATTTGGATTACAGTCATAAATATAACTACATCAAAAATAGTCAAAAATTGTACAAACTAATGCCAATGTTCTCAGTACTCAAAGTCAAACAAACGGTTTAGAAAATGAATTTAAGTGCATACCTTTTGTTGTCTGCAAAACATCTTGGTAGTTAATGTTATGTTCATGGATCGGGAAAAAAACTTCTTGTTGATCTTGTTAATCTTTAGTATCTTTAGTAATCCTTGTATTCCTTGTATTGTATTCTTGTATTCTTGTATTGTAATCTAAAGTGTTAAAACTCCTCAAAAAAACTTTTCTCAAACTGTATCGTATCAATGGTGAAATTGCAAATGTTGAAATCTGTAAACTTTTTCTAATCCTGCGGTGTTTAAGATGTGGCACTTATGTCATGTGTGACATCACATTTTTCCTTTGATTCCACACGTCCTTTGATGTTAGAATCCGAATTAATTATTCAAAAAATAATTAATTAAGAATTAGAATTCAACTAAATTCAAATCAACCAATAAGAATTCAGTTTTTAAAAATTTAAAAAACAACAAAAAGCCAAAAAAAAGAACATTCTTTACCTCTTAAAAAAATTAATAATTAAATAATAACCCTGTATTGAAATTGACTTAGAAAGTGCTTGAAACAGTGTGCAGAGTTCGCTGAAGTTGTTTTGTACACACACACAATCAACATGAAGGGATTGTTGTTCCTTGTAACATTTTTTTAATTAACATTGACTTGTTTAACTTACCTACTTGAACATTTCTCACCCAAATCCAGCTTCCTGATTCCTTGTGTGATTTAAAAAGCAAAGGGCCCGATGTAGGATCATCTCACTCAGTGACACACAGTTCTGAAAACACAGTTTTGACAATTATTAACCTTTTTTCACGCCAGAGGGTTATTTGTGTTTTTGCTCTGCAAACTGCATGTCATACAGACTAAGCAGCATTATCAAAAGAGCAAAGATACAGTCAAAAAGTCTGCTGGTTTCCTACATATGTCACCAATTAATGTAAAGTACTTTAAACTGTAAACTTTATGTTTTAAACCCTGAATGAACTGTTGTTTTTTATGCTGCTGATCTTTTTTACAGCTAAAAAAACAAAAACAAAGTTACACAGCTATAAGAATAACAAGAAAGCCACATCAAAAGTCTCAGTATTTGTGTTTGTGTAAAATATAACTTTTCATTTACATATAAAGACATGATGGTAACATTAGATTTATAATTTCAAGCACAATTTTCCTTAATAGCATTTGAAGCATTTATTTTTTTAGCCAAAGTTTATTTTTATTTTTAGTTTAGTTTAGTTTTAAGTTTTAGCCAAACTTATTTTACCACTAGTAATTCTGTTTGTATACTACTTTATTTATAACTATATTGTAGTGACACTATAAATGTTAAGTGTATCATGTTCAGAGACAACATTTCTTCTAGTGGATGAAACTTGCTAACCTTGCAGGAAGGTGGTCGGCCTGGATGGTCACTACACAACT
>JAPZDZ010000026.1:22557623-22568441 GCA_029783805.1 Acanthurus tennentii | reverse complement strand
ACTTAGTTGGCTGACAAATAGACTGTTTATGAAACTCTTGATATTGGCCAAATCTGTAAAAACAACAATAATAAAATGCTGCTAATGCATCATGATATCCATTTGAATCATCCAATAATATTGTAAAAGGGCTGACATGCTCTGTCGGTGCTAATGATTACCGTACTTTTCGGACTATAAGCCACACCTGTATATAAGCCGCACCCACTAAATTTAACAACTAAAACCACTAAAGTTGTCTTCTTCAGTGTTGGAATTTAACAGCCTCAGAATTACTTCGTCACACACTTTCTCGTTTATATTCGTCCATAAATTAGCCGCATCAGAGTTTCAGCCGCAAGGTTCAAAGTGTCGGAAAAAAGTAGCAGCTTATACTCCGGAAATTACGATACTTTTATGTTTTCACTGTGGCTATAAATTAGATGCTTTGACAAGATTAAATTTAGTGGCCATTGCTATGAGACAATATTGTATGCCCATTTTACACAGCAAGTTGCATTTATACTAACTCTAAAGCAGAACTAAAATATGATTAAACAAAAACTGAACTCTTTCACACATTTAAACCTACAACATGTTCCATTGCAACAAGACACACAAACCTAAATACATCAGTCCAGATTGATGACCAATGCAACCCTGTTAGACATTTGGCAGAATGTGGAACAATGATATTGAAATTATGTGCATTTTTCTCTGACAAATATGAGATGCACAACCATGGCAACACATGAAACTAAACAAAAACAGCAAAAACAGAGTAAATAGTGACATCAAACGCCTTGAAGTGAAGATCCAACAAAGGAAAAATGACCCAAAGAAACACACATAAAAGGCCTCCTAAGAACTTCACTGCTCCAGTCTGAGCTGTAATGGAAACACTGTGATGTCTTGTGCATCACATGAAACACATTTCCCCAAAATCTAACCTGGCATACCGGAATTTGGCATCTTTGGAAAGTCTGAGATGTCAACTAGAATTTCAACCAAAGTTTTGTGGGTTTGAACAGAAATCGGCTGCACAGCACAAGCTGGTGAAGACTCGCCCAAAAGGCTGATCGGTGAGGTTTCAGGGGTTTAATAAACACAGCAGTAAAGATCAGTGAAATATGACGTGCTTGAGAGTCCAGAGGAAAATATATTTTGCAAAAAAACAAAAACACATTTTTTTTTTTTTTCCCAGAAGAGGAATTTTCCCAGATTTCCTTTTTTTTTTTTTACGTCAGTGAGCGTCTCTCTGCCAAGCCAGCCTTCTTCCTCTGTGGTGACCCTGCAGCTCTGCAGTAATCCCACATTTCCATGTTAGGGGAAGAGAAAAACATCATTTCTGTTGTGATCACATTTAGAGCTACAACCAAACTGATCATTTTTCAATAAGTGATAGTTACACGGCTGCTAATAGAACGTTAGGATTTCTCCAGCTGGGATTCATTTAGCCAGTTTTTGTTTGTGCTTCTCAAAGTGGTATATAATGTTTCTTTACATACGTTGAAGGAGTTTACGTATGTTGATGGCTGCCCGGTAGGTGGGAGCTTATTCAGCTCTGTGTTACAAATGCACAGCAGTTTATTAGCAGAGCAAATATCACTATAGGATGTCAGTGCTTCCATGCTTCAGTATTAACTTCTGCAAAAACAGTCTCCATGCAGACACCCGAGCTTAACCAAATACCCTCCAAAACTTTAAAACTAGAAATTTTGTACAGACGGGAAATATTGAGTGGCAGTTTGTAAGATTCCTGAGTTAGCATAAAACTCCAGCCCTGTTTAAGCATATTAATTGGTTATTTTAGAAAGAAAAAAACAACATAATTGACATGTTAGAAGCGTACAGCTGGGCTGCGCAAGGAAAACAATAAAAGCACTGCACCTGATTTTTTTAACAGGACGACCCAAAGCCAGAATATAAAGTGAACCACAGAAAAAACACGGCCAGTGCTGCCTTCAGGAACAGCCAGGTTTGTGGCCAAAAGATGTGGGTTTGAGTTTCCAGATGAGCTGTCAAAATCTGGTTGAGGAGAGTCCATGTGAGTGTGTGCAACAGTGTGAGTGCGACGGAGGCCGAGTTGTGCTCAGGTGACCTTTCCTGCAGGCTTCAAAACAAATATCTGTTAGTAATTTTCCCCACGTGGAGGATAAGTATCATCACCGCTGTGAAGAGGTTACAATACGAAGTTTATTTTTATTAATAACTGACTGTTGTTTTTGACTCTTTTGACCATGAAAGCTTTTCAGAAATCACATTGGTTTAAATTTGGGTGATTTGTCATTCAACACGAAGAACCACAAAAATACCAATACGCTAATTTACTGTCGTACATCCAGATTGAGAAACTACGGACCGGCCAGAAGTGGTTGGTGGACTGATTTTAACTGGATTTAAACCAGTTTAAACTGGAGAAAATGGCTTCAAATGGGTTTTCAACCAGTCTGGGCTGCTTTCAGATGGATTTAAATTGGCGGTTTTGTTAAAAAATCAGAGACAAATTGGTTAGAAAATGTCTTTATAGAAAACCTTCACTTGTTAACGCTTGACTCAAATTTCTCATCAGCACGCTGAGTTTGCTCAGCTGCTGTTGAAATGTTCAGACTTTTCGTGATTCTGAGTTCCTCTGGGGCTTATTAGCCATGTTGACTTTAAAGCTGATTTAGTCTCCGTACAGTTCAGATACTGTTTCTTACAGGGTTTCCTCAAATGTTGCGTACCAGTCAGGGCTTCGCATTGGGCCCTGCACCAACTTGCTGCATCTTTTAAAACCGTACCTGCAATTAAAACATCAGGGAACACAGCAGTGAAATGTCTGTTGATATGTGAAGATGACTTAGCAGTAGCCACTAGGAGGAGATGTGCAACTTTTAAGGTTTTCCAAGAATCTTTTCACCGGGTTTTGACCATGAAAGCATCCTCTCTGGGGTCTTGTTGACGCGGTTTGGTGGTGGTGAGAATCGTAGGGGTCACGTGGGTCATGACAGGATACTTTTGGAGGAAGTGGTGAGCTGTGGAAGTGGCGTGACCTGCAACCGAGGCCCACCTACCAACAATGAGATGGAGCCCATATGCATCCCATAATCCCTCACAGTCCAAAACCATTTTCCTCTCACGGTGATGGGCCTAACAATGGGTTTGGATTCCATACGTCCGACGCAGAACAGAGTCTTGCTGTTTCTTTATGACTCACCAATACAGAGGAGCATTAAATCTCTTTGCACAAAGCATGTACACATGTTTCATCTCAGCTTAGACAAATCCATAAGTTGTTACTCCCTCCAGTCCAAAAGCGTTTAGAAGTGTCTGTCTCTCCTCCTGTCTCTCTTCTTTCATTTATTCATTTTTAAACAAGGTTTCATGTCAAAGTGTGCTTTACATGTGCAGAGGAGGAGGCATGCGAAGGTTACCGAGGGGTCGAAGGAGGATCTGTGCACGACAGCCTCCGTTTTAATCATGAAGAGACATGAAACCACATAAACTATGTGTGTCCTGCTCATATGTTGCAGGAGTTTGTGGTTCTTCTGTATTATTTTTCCAGGAAACAGGTGCCTCACACTCCATCCACTGAAGAAAGAGACATTTTTAAAGTTAACCGTCACGGCTCACACTCAGTTTTCCCTAAAATCACATAATGAAACCTTCATTACACATTAGCGATCTGATAAATACCATTTTCAGAAAAATGCTGTTAATATGCTGCGTTTAAGTAATTCATAATACGACAGTTAACAGAACAACTTTTAGTTCAGTCATGAACTTAATGAAAAATAATATTTTATTGCATTAAGTTTAATTTAATTGATGAGCGTAAAAAATGTAATTTCTCTGATAAATAATCCTGAAAGAAAACCGGAGAGACTTTAAGGGAAATGAAGACTTCATTACATATGAGGCTTGAAGCTGTTGTATAATTTGGAAAATTGAGCCATGTGTTTTACTTTTAGGACTGAAAATTATGCCTCAATGTTCCTCTTAAAGAACAGATTTCAAGCCACTTGGCCTTACCCAACAAAGCCATTGCATTTCCTCAAGCTAATAGGGTAAAATTGCCTTTGGATGCTGATCCAGGGTCTGCTCTACAATTTCCTCAGCAATATTTTGGGTGAGGGGTTACAACAGGAATGCTGACTCTCAGTCAGGACTCCCAGAAAGTCGAGGGACGGCGTCCAGCGAGTTTAATTCTCTTAACCTTTCATTCAATACAGCTGAGAATTGCTGTAATTAATCAAACTGCCATTTCACATCCAGAGTAATAAGACCATGGAGCCAAAATATCAGATTACAGTACAGTCCAAATATTTATCAGGCTCTGCGTTATAATCTAAGTCTTGATTTTTGCCTCCGGGCTGCTTACACGGCTCTAAACTAGTGAAAACAATGTCCCTCATCAGATTATTTATCATTGTAATGAAGGTAGAAAAACAGGCTAAACTCAGTTGTGACCTTAAATCTGAAAGTGTTTTGTCTGATCAACAGACACGAGGAGGGAACACACGGAGAGAATACTGGGAGAGCATGGAAAGAACATGGAAAGAACACGGAGAGAACATGGAAAGAACATGGGAGAACATGCAAACTCCATAAAGAAAGGCCATCAGGTTCAGACCCAGAACCTTCCAGCTGGGAGTGTTTTCCGCAGCACACCCATGCTTTGTTTTTTTCCTTTCAGGTGACAAATAAACAAACAAAAAAACAACAAAATAAACAACAAATCCAAACATTTGAAGCTGAAATGAGAGAATATTTGGCATTTTGTTTCAAAAAATTAAACAAATCAATAATCTCTGCAGCTCTTCTGTGGCTGATGATGAAGGAACAAGGCGAGCTGCTCCTGTATTAATATACATATATATGTTGGTGTGATCAAACACAGAAATCTGAATTTGGAAACGAAGGGAACTCATTTGCAGACTCACAATCTGGGAAACATTATGTCCTGAACATCCGGCTCGCAGTGAAAAGCCGGGATGCTCCATGTGCTTGTTGACAGCGGTGTACTCTGAGACTGACCATGGCCGATCAAAAAAATGTTCCACTTTTTAGGGAAACCAGTTTCCGGAGGCTGCAGCTTCCAAGAGGACATTTTTTTGGCCGCGACATCACAACTGTAAACCGCTCCTAATTGGTGGAGCCTGGAGCGCGAGCGGATTGGACTCCGTTACGAACTGCTGACACGTTACAAGACAGTTACACAGCGCAGGACTGACAGAGCGCTGCAGGTACGGGACAAAAGGTAATTGGACATAACAAGGGCGCTGACAAGATGATGAATTGGACTGACGGAGAAACTTCATGCTGCGCTCTCCGTCCAAACCTTTTCCACAGTAACAGCAGCTCTAAAAACTTTTAATAGCTTGAGTTGTAAACTGACATCAATGGAGGGGCCTTGAAATCTGTCAAACACTGCAAAAAACTTATAAAACTGTTGTCAATAAAGCAAATAGTGGCCTTTTTTTTTTAAATTTATGCCTTTTTTTAAGTGAATCACACTGATGGTTCAAGTGAGCGTCAAGCGACAGGAAATTCCTGTCAATAATCTCGTCAAAAGGAGCCGAGCTTTGGAGAGAAGACGCTTCTTGTTTCAATTATGAGAAACTGTGAGTAAGCAGTGTGCGTGATCGCCCTTTAATAAGCCTGAAATGACAAATGCTGCTCGGTTGCGTGACAGAGAAACAACGACGTCCCACGACAGCGGCGTCAGACTCTTGGATCTGACCGCCGTCCTCCTGATGACACGGCTGAACTCGGCTGGATGGAAACGAGACCTGAGCGAACCGGCTGAACTGACGCACTGCTGGCCCTTTTTTAACCACATTGCTTAGCCAAAAAATTGCTTCTGACCGCATGTCATGTCATGAGGCAGATAAATTTACATAATAACACCTACAAAGTGATGTTTGGAAAGACGAGTAATTTTAAATTACTATTGTGATGGAAGGATAATAAACATAATGTCAATAATAGACTTCATGTGTTCATCCGAGTCGGGCTGCGATGGTAAATCCTTCCTATGGGGTTTAACTGGTCTGCTTGTGTGTCTTGTTGATGAGGGTTCGCCACAGAAGGCGATGTAATAAGTTCTGGAAAGCTCGCGTCGACCACAGGAAAGTATTTTTTTTAAGGAGCGCTCCACGCAAAAATCCCGGAGGAGGAAAAGTATCCTGATGTCCACGGGAACTTCTCAAGTCTTCAAGCATCATAATCAACTTCTCTTTGCTGTTCCAGTCGTGTTGCTCTGCACGATCCAAACACTCAGATTCTCGTGACAAGAAGCTCCGGTCCACACTTGTACTTGATATTTTTGAAGCAGGGGTTTTTCCTTCGTTCTCAAAACAAAACAAAAAAAATCCATCCACTGTTTTAAACAAACTTCTGTCCAAATGGAAACGCCAAAACTCATTTGAAGTGCTGTCATGGGTGCGCCAAACCGACTCTAACCCTGAAGCCATACTGGCAAATCAGAAGCCTTTTTTAACAGTGGGCTGGAGGTCTGACTGGTTCCTGTCCAACACTCGCAGCTTCGGTGGCAGCGACTGTGATGTGGGAGTGTTTGGTTGTGTGTCGACCTCTGTGGCACAATCTGACACCGCCCGTCTCAAAATAGTGAAACAGGAACTGTACTTTTTTTGTGTAAACACGTAAAAAAGTACGGTTAGTTAGCACAAAGAGAGAAGAAAAAGTATCTGGATATCTTACAGTGGTCAGAGTTTTTCAAAAGATCTGTTTCAGTGGCTTTAAACTGCATTTGTTTGTGGACAAAACACTAAACAAACACAGAAAAAGCTTCATTTTGAAAAAATAACTGTTCATGTGGATGAGGCATGATCCTCATGTACAACAAGCAGGTGCATGCAGTGGTTGGTGCACTTTAAAGGGCCTTCGGACTGGATTATACTCAACATTCACCACAACATCGTGGTAAAAAATGTAATAAATTCTGCTGAATCCCCAGAGGAGTCATGCACCCTTTTTTGAGGGGGATCAGACCTTTTAATATTAATAATTAGAAAACTTTAGGGTGTTATTACTTCTTGATATTTGCTGGATGGAGACTCAATTCTGTTATTTAGACCAGAGAGCTAAAAAGGTCTTCAGACTGGCTCACACTCAACATTCACTGCAACATTGTGGTTTAAAATGATAATAAATACCAAGTAAAGTGCTGAATCACAGTATGGCAACAACTCAGAGGAGTCACTGAGGCATTTGTACTCTTTTTTGGCGAAGTTCAGACCTTTAAATATTAAGAATTAGAAAACTTTAGGGTGTTATAACTTCTTGATATTTGCTGAATGTGTATTCATTTCTGTTATTTACACCAGAGAGCCAAAAGAAGCCATACATGTCGCTCTTTGTGACCTTGTTTACTTGAGTGTATCCAGCCTAATGTGAGTGTTTTGATTAAACTAAAATACAAAGAGACCTTGTGACTTTTTATTTCCTGGCACAATTTCTGATTACATACATTAAATCCATATAACAAAGTAAACAGAGACTGTTAAGAAGGTGTTTAATCTGTCAGAGGCTGACCTTAAAGTACTTTTTTATTCGTCAGAAGTGAAGGGGGGGAGATCCATAGCCTCAGGAATTGTTCTTACAATACTTGTTCCCTTCATGCAGAGTTCATCCTGATTGAATTTCGACCAGTCAGACTGTGAGTCTCTAAAATGTGCAGCCAGTTCGAGCGCGGGTGGAACTGACCTCCCATTCAGGAAATATTGATTGCTGTAATCCTTGTTTGTGAAACTCCACAATGCAAGAAAATTGTGCCAGGTGAAATCTGGTCTGACCTTCAGGCTGCATTCCTCCTGGCGTTCGTTAACCTTTGCAAAGCAGTGAAGCTGCAGCTGACATCTGTGTCAATCCAGATTCAAATCTGTAATGAAAACTGAAGGAATTTAATAAAAGTACGGTAACCTTGACTTTTAACCAGTCTGATCAGTTATCCTCAAGTCCAAGTGGCCGGATGTAATGAAATTCCCTCAAACTGTTCCTGAGATATCACGTTCATGATGATGGGATGGACAGACAACTTAAAAAATATAATGCCAAAAAAACACCAGACTCAAAAAACAGTCAGTCTTTCTGATCAACACATGCAGGTAATAAGGGTTTGGACTGAGTTGACTGAGTATGAAATAAGATCTAAATTGGGCATTTAAGAATATTTTTTGTGAAAATAAGAGTTCGGACCACACTGAGAACAAAGACGAACACAGCAGAGAAGAAGTTCATGCAGCAGAAGGAGGTTTGAGGAGCTTCTCTGGATGTTTTATGAGCAGAAAAGATGAAAATACAACTCTTTTATTGACTGTTTTTCTTTTTTGCATACATTTTTGCACACGGAATATGAGTATCAACTATCATCCGTCTGACTGCAACTATCAATCAATGCAGAGGAGAAAATAAATAATGACTTTCACTCAACCGAGAGTGCATGGAAACTTTGAGGTCTTTTCAGGTGCATCAATGTTCACTGCTTAAAATAATCAGATGAAAAACTTGACAGGTGAGAGCATCATGGCTGACCAGGAAAACATCAAAGACCACCATCTTTAAAAACTTTATTGATAGACAGTTAAAGGTTTTCAAACTGCAACAACCATTAAAAAAATGCATAATAAGTTAAATAAAATAAGCAACTGCATCAATTTGCCAAATATTTCTTCCACTGCAATTTGTCACTTTTTGTCTTTAATGTTGGAATAATTTTTATAACTCCTGCTTTGATTAAAAGTAGTTTAATTAAAGTTTAATTAAAAGTATATTTCAGCAGTCTGGGTGTTAAGAGGTGCGAGCTGTGAACCGTGAGACCGAACCATCATGTTTAGAGTCGAGTTTTCTGGATGATATTTTCCAGCTGACACGTCCAAATAAATGAGGTGTTGAGTTGTGGTGCCCCACTCTGTTTTAACAGTGGCTCTTCCCAAACACTCCAGCACCGCTGTGCATTAATCCATACGCTCTGATTTATTCTGTCTGCCTGGATTCTTGCCTCATTGCTGAGATTAACATGCCTGTAAACCAGATTAATTCGAGATAAACGAGGTGAGGCCTCACAGAGCTGCAGAAGGGAGGCGGTGTCGTAATTTTAACGTGAGAAAACAAAGTAAAAGTTATGTTTTGTTTATAGTTGTTCTTCGTCACAAATCTGACTCTTGTGTAAATGTTAAAGACTGATTTAAATGTTTTTAAAGAATATTTCTAACTTTATTTTTTTAGAAAAAAATAATTTCATGATTCTCTTAACGGTCTGTTATGATGATGGTGCCATTTTTTTATTTCCACCAGTGATGATCGCAGCTCAGAGTAGAAGCTCGTGAATGTTTCACTGTGAAAATCACAAGTAATAACACTGCACTGAGCGTTTAAACTCAAATCACCCGTCAGAAACGTACAGGAACTTTCAATTTCCAATAAAAACTGACTGAAATTACCGAGCATGATTGGATCGAGTACAATATCCTGAAAATAGCTGTTTTTCAAGCAGTTGACACATAATCATCCATCGCTGCCAGGCGGGCCATGTTCGCTCCGTCCCTCAGGATCCTCCCCATCAGCGTCGGCTCGCACTCAGGAACCGAGCGGCTGAATGTTCCCATTCACTGCGAACCGTAATCCTCGGATACATGTGAGGCAAAGTGGTTTCCTCCCTTCATTAGCGGCCCCGTAAATCAAGCCAATGATGTGTCCCGTCGTGAACGAGGCCTCCTCATCTGCAGAGCTGACACAGTGAGGTATTATGGGAGATAATCGGGTCTGAGTGAGGCCTCACGGAGGCGCTGTGGAGCCCAGAGTGGAGACGCCGTTTGGACATGAGAAGGTCATGTGATGATGTCATTTCTTTACAGCAGAAACAATAAACTCATGGACACATATGGAGCCAAATGAGATGTTTTTTGACAGTTTTCTCAATATAACTCGTGAAAAACTTAAATCTTTTTTCAGAACGAGTTGCTCTTTTCATTTTCATCCCTGATTATGTGAGAATTTAGTGAACTGAGTTTCAGTAATAAGATTGAAAACCACACTTGGAACCAATGAACTGATGGAAAGAACTTATAACTTTGAATCCAAAAGCAGTTGGGAAGCTGTTTAAAACATTTAAAATAAATCTGATTAACACAAGACTTCTAGTGTCTCTGAGAGTAATGTGCTTTATTCCAATCATGTGTCTGACAAAGTGGTGAATCTCGACTCATTCCTGCTTATAAACGAATGAGCCTTTCTTGTTCTTATGAAACTTTCACCTGCTACCAATGAACCTGTTTACCTGTGCTAGCCCCAGACAGGTGTTTCTGAAGCTGTTATCATGATATAAACACCAGTAGTTGGTTCACTGAGATGAATAATATATGTGATGCTAATTGCTAAAAAGGCGCTAATCAATCCTTGAACTGTAAAAACAACATTAAAAATCACGATGGACATATTTTCTCATCATTTAAGACAGACTTGACTTTTTCATCAGCCAACAACTTTTGTCTCTTTAGTGCCAAACCTTTTTTTCTTCCAATATTTTGACTTTTTCCTAATTTTCTTTGCATTTCCACTGATGTTTATAATGCAAAAATCAGCTGGAAGATATCAGAGTAAAAATGATAGTAACTATGTAACTATTAGAAGGTGAATAGTTTCCCCTAAATTATTCCTTTAACAGCTCCTGATAAATAAGTTACAGATAGGCATCATAACCATAAAAAAGGTGCAACCACAGAAAATTGCATGTTTCATGTGTTAAAAATGGCAAAACGTGAGTACACAAGTCGCAAACACACTCCCAGTGTTTGTATAAATACTCAGGTTCATTTACAGACGATTGGCCGGTTA
>JAPZDZ010000026.1:22527562-22539964 GCA_029783805.1 Acanthurus tennentii | reverse complement strand
AAAAAACGTTTTTTGAACCAGGCTGTAAATATGTTTATTTCTGCCCTAAAGTTGGCCATTTTAACATGGGCTCCAATTGGAATTTGCTCCCTTTTGGAGCCTCAAGCGGTCAGTTGAGAAATTGCAAGTTTTTGTACTTCCTTGTTGGCTTCAATGAGGAAGTGGGGAGTTTGCCCCTTGGTCTATACGTACGTCACACGCGAGCGCCCGATTGCTAAAAGCGGCTCTTGGGAGGGAAACTTGACCGAAGTCCGCACTGAGGTCTTCTTTTCACAATTTGAAATGGAAGGAGAGACGACTGACGAGGAAGGAGATGGAGCAAAAACATGCAAGCCACCAGCACGAAAAAAACGATATACTAGTTACAATCCTGACTGGGTGACACTCTGAACTGGTAATAGTGGCCGAGCTCCGCCCCAAACATTTGTTTGAGTGTCTCGTTTTTTCACAAATCCAAGGTGGCATATACGTAGTAATTAAGACAGCAGTAACTACACAGAGTACAGTTACTGTAACTTGGCCTGGGTTTTGACTCTATAATGTCAATAATAACTAGTTAGACAGGTTAGACAGGTTGCATATTCAGCCTTGTTACGCTAAATGAATAAAAAAGGTGTCTTTCTGTCTGTGGGTTGTGTTTATTTTCAACATCAGCCTTTAGTTAGTGGATTTAATATATTTTTTTGTCGTTTAAAAGCATTTTATTGATTAACAGGTCAACAAAGGTTAATGTAAGAGCTTAAATATTTTCTTAAGTTATTTTACAAATGATTATTATTGTTCATTTTTTAAATTTTTTCATGTCTTTATTTTTTAAAATATGACATTTTCATGTAGCATTGATCCATCCTGGGGGCTCCATAGGTCATTAATTTATAGGCTATCTAATTTCCTGTTATTTTCCACATCTGTTTTCTGGAATCTAACATGAGGAAAATATTCCTTGCATACTTCACTGTCACCTGTCACCATCTGGTCGGAGAAATTACCGACGACAGACAGCCGTAAACCACTTGGCACTGTTCTCTCTCAACATATTATTGTGTTCTCAAGCTTCACCGCAAAAATTGAAGGATTTATGAAGTTGGACAGACTGAGAAGGATGAGTCGGGGGTTCGATCTGTGCTTACGTACACGGCACAGTTTTTTTTTTTTTTGACCACAGGAGAGTTTCACAACACTGGAAACACCAAGACGGAATCAATAAAAAAGCAATTTATCAAATTTGGCTCAGATCTTTGTTTTTTTGTTTTTTTTTTTTGGAAACCTGCAGGTTTTCAAAGTGTTTGTGTTTCGATATGAGCAGCAACAGCAGCTTCATGTCATTAACTCAACCACTTCCACCGTCAGACGCAGGTGCATTACACTACATTTACTCATGTCTCATAAATGTCCGATGTGTCAACAGTCCGGTGACCCTTCGACAGACACACTTCTCCCAAAGAAAACACACTTTGTCACTCACAAGGTGTAAATACTGACTTTTGCATCGAGGTCTTGAAAAGTCCTGCTTCTCCTCTTTTTTCTCACACTGGTGCAAAAAAAGAACAAACACTCCGGCCATGTGGTACAAATCAAATGGAAATGATGGAATTAAAATGAAACGGGGCACCGAGATAGCCATTTAATTAGCGCTTGTGGTAGCGATCACGATGAAATCCAAGAATAAAATCATGCGGTGTGTTTCCTTCGTCATCAAGGCTATTGCATGACTGTCGCTCTTCCCCACCCCACCCCCTCTCGCCTCGAGCTGGTCATCTGCAGCAAAGGGCTCATTTCACGCCTGTTACGAGGCTGCAGCACCTGGTGCCGAACAGTCCGTCAACGTGTGGGAGCGAGGATGTGGATTTCTAATGTGAGAAATTTAGATTAGATTGAATTTTCAGTAGAATTTCCTATCCAGAGGCCTGAGACGGCAACACCCAAGTGAAGAATGTCGACGAATCGGGAAAGATCTGCTTCCACGCTTTTGCTCAGTTTTTTACACCGATCGGATTTAAAAAGCCAAGGAGGTATTCAGGAACAGCCAGTCGAGGCCTAAAGGAAAATAAAGAAACCTTTCAGTTCAGCCTAAACATGAGCACATACATGGTAGCGCAAGCACATAAACAATGTGAAGCTGGAACGACTGCATCGGTTCAATCAGGACTCGTAGCCAAAACACAAACGTGAAGTCTTCCGGGAGTCGGGGCAGGGCCTCCTGAAGCCGAACCAAGTCTCTCTGAGCCCCACTCACATTTACAGTGTGTGTGTGTGTGTGTGCAATCATCACCTCCTCCATGTGATGAAAGCGCAATTAACAATATGGCTAACATCAGGCTCATAATGCAGCGACACTTCAACTGTCTCATCTATTTCTCATTAACAGTTTCCTCCCTGCTGGTGCAACAGAGAACAACGACTGCATGTGTCAATGTGACAACAGGAAGTGGTTTCACAGAGAAGAGAAAGATCCCAGCAGTGTGACAGGCAAGAAAAAATCCACCAGGACGACCTCTTAACCTGGGGGAAAATCTAACTGGATTATATAATCTGATTACGTTTAATTACAACTACCTGAAAAGTTTTATAAGAAGGAAACAGGCAACATGTAATCAGGACTGCATCATTCTGATGTCATTAGGGCTGTTCTGTGCAACTCATGACGAGTCTAAATACATAATCAAGGATAAACTGGCTCGAGGAAACAGGAAATCTTTCTTCGCTCACACCCTCCAAATTAAAAGAGAATTTAACGACGTGTTTTTGATTAATCAAGCAAGAAAGCGGCCGAAGTGGGTGAGACTCGAAACTTTCTGAAAGCAGAGCCAGAAAAAAAAATTAAGATAAATTTGAATGTTACCACCTTTAAATGAAGATAACTTGGAGGGGAAGAATGTCATCTGAACACATGTGAAGGATAAATAAATGATTTTTGGTGCTGACGCAGTTTCTGTCTGGCCTTTTTCTAACTCCGGTCGGAATCATCTGTTGGGAAACTGTTTATCGTCACACGGTGAAAACTGCGAGAGCATCATCCGCATGTTGGCTGTTAGTGTGTGAAACCGAGCATCTCCGTGTGCCGTTCATGTTTATCTCATAAGTTCCTGGAAGGTTTTTGTCGTTCTTGGCCTCGTGATGAAGGAGCGCTCGTCTGGCCGACGTGACTCGACAAATATTGTGCTGAAATATAACTCTACGACTTTATGTGTTTAATATCACTTCCGCTGTTGAAAAGCTGTGCGCTGCGAGGCCGGCCAGGCCTTCGTTTCCTGCTATTGACTGCTGGCCTGTTGTTTTTACCTGCTCAAACAATAACTTGGCAGAGAGTCTTTGACCGAGAGACGTCAACAAGCGCAGAGGCCTGTGTATGATTAAGGACCGTTTAGTTTTACTTTATAGACATAATGCAAACACATGATTGATTTCTGGAGGGGGGTCTGCTGAGTTCAAGCCTCTCAGCCGCCTGAAAAAACGTGGACAAGCGAGATAAACGGCTAAGGTTTCCCTCATTTTCAGCAAAGACTTCTGAGGTTTACAAGGCCAAGATACTTCTCACCTTCTAGCAGTAAAAAAGTGTGGTTTTCCTGGGCAGCACTCAGGTGTCAATGTGTATAATGACTGTATGAATATGAAGCAGGATGTTGTTGGGGAAAAAAAAAAGCACTGGATGAAGCTGGAAGGCAGCAGAGAACAAACCTTTATAAACACTGAACACAACAGCAGCTTCCACACAAGTTTGTTCACTGTCCTTTGAGTTTTTGCAAATATTAAGCAACAAAATATTATCTTTGAACATATAAACATACACAATAAAAAACTATTATATAAATTAGTATTTTGATGCTTGTCTGGATTCTTTCTTAATCAGTTTTCCTAAAGTTTTCTCGTTATTTATTATATCTGATTCAATTTGAGCCGGTTAATGATACTGTGAAAGTCTCCTGCCCGTGTTTTCCTGAAGTCTTGTTTGTCACGCAGAAAAGAATCCATACATTTAACACTGAAGACACCAAAATTAATCGCTTCCTTCTGAAACCACTTCATGACAACCTCACTGCATCTCCGAGTCTGATTCATTACAGCAATCTGTGATTTTAAATGCATAATGAGACAGGAAGTTGGTTTTGCAGAAGAACAAAGACACATTTAACCATAAATTAATGAGAACATAATGTGGAACCCTGTGAACTCCGAGTAAGATGTTACTGATGCACCCACAATAATCCAGTATGTAATCCCTCCCAAATTTTGTTTCTCTCGTTAATAATCTCTAAATTTTTCCTGATTTAAGCTAATTTTGTCATCAGAGAGTGTCATCCTTCATGAAGATGAGAAAAATTTACCGTTAAATAATAAATATAATATTACATATAAAGATAATCAGTGCATCACATTATTTGTTTATGGAATAAATCTTTTGCAGGACAGCCTTCATGTGTCGCTTGATCACTTTGAGTGAGTCTGACACTGACATTTAAAACTCTTGACCTCGTTTAAAATGCCACAATCGCTCAAAGCTTTTTTCATTTTTTTTTTCAAACAGAATATTTCCCTTTGAGCATAAAACCACAAAGTCATCAAAAACTTGTGTTTCGCATCTGCCAGTGTGGTTCCACTTCTGACAGGCTGTTAAAGTGTCGAGCTTTCGTTAGCGTGCTGCGTGCTAGCATCCTCGCTCAGAAAACATCCTCACCATCACTGTGTGTGTGTGTGTGTGTGTGTGAGGCACTAAAACAATGCAGCATCTTTTCTTTTTTACTGTTTACTCATCTGAAGCGCTGAAAAAATGTTTATGATGGTGGGAAAACCCAGTTTTTAAAAAAATCAAATCCACATTTTGGCAATTTCTGCAACTTTTAGTGTCTTACAGTTAATTCTGTTTTTACTATCACATTCCCTGATCCTGTCCATGTTTTCTCCATCGATACCAAAGAAACTGTAACCATCATAAAAACACAATAATTACCTTGGCCTCCTGAATTTGGCATTCAGCCAGTAGAATGAGACTTTGGAGTAACATGAACTCATTGTGGGCCATTTTTCAGCATCTGTAAGTGTAGTAGACAACATGTTGGTACAGATTAGAGCTGCTAATCACGTTAAAGGTAAACTCTAATTGTTACTCGTCCATATGAGCCTTCTGCAGCCTTCATCATACGTGCATCTGCAGCAACAACACTCCGGCCGAGTGTGCAGTGGAGTCACTGTTTGAGCTGCTGGATTTAAGAATATATCACCTTTAAACGAATCAAAGCACGACTCTGTTTGTTTTGGCCGGCGAACACGTTCGTCTGCGGTGCTGCCATGTAATGCGGTAACACCTATGCAAAGTCGTGTGAAGGGTTCTGGGAGCCATATGTGCAATCTGCACAACATCACGGCAATGATTTCATAAAAGGTTTGACTTTCGCAAAATTAATTTTCAACAAATGTGATGAATGGCTTCATCGCCAAGTATCATTTCAGACAATAAACCATCGCATCTGTGTACTTGATTACGCATGTTTTTGAATGTGATCCATGCTTTTGCACGCAACTTTTGTCTCCAGCAGGTGCTGCAGTGATGCATGCATGAAGGCTGTTTCATGTATAATGTTATTGTTATTGCATTACTTCATAATGAGGTCAGAGGAGCAGGTTTCCGTGATTGGAAGGATGGTTTAGGTTTACGGCCCAAGACCACGAAGAAAATCTAATATGACTTTTTATTATCAGCGATTTGGAAAATAAAACAGTGGAAAATGTGGAGGGATGAGGTGAACAAACACCAATACAGACACAATTATCCAGGATATCCATATTATTTTCCTTAATAGACAGTAGAAGACCCTATAAAGATATACTGCCTGCAGGAAAAACTTCCTTAATGTGCTGGTGGATCAGTGCTTCTTTAGATTAGCTTGAATTCAGTAAACTGCTGATGTTCCAGATGCATTCAAACACATCTGTTTTTGACTATATCAGGGATTAAAGTGGCCTTCTGTTATCATTAAAACTCCACTTATAAAGATTTAGTTCACTACCCCTCCGAGAAACTAAAGCTATAACGTGGATGATATTTATCTTTATTTGACTCACTTGTTTGTGTTTCCACCGACGTCATCGCCGGGACACCCATCGCAAACACAACAAACACAGCAAACACGGCAAAAGCTACGAAACAGACGTGAAGGTCAAACGTTTCTGAAGTCTGACTCATCAGTCACATGATGTGGGTAGAAACAGTGTTACCATTCTCGCAGGGGGGGCCGCGGCTGCATCACTAGTTTATCACCACCCAAGATGTTTGTGATTGGTTTAAAGAAACACAAACAGGCCGGAGCTTTTGTTTTTTCTGACCAGAAGCAAACACAGAACAAGGTATTCGATTAATCACTATTGTATCAACTCGTCTGTCAACAAACACGTCGAATCAAAAGAACAGAGACAACAAGGGCGACAGTCTCTCTCCAAACTTAATCGAGTCCTGTGAGTCAACGTAAGAAACGTACGAAATGCCACATGCGGATGTTGTAGGAAAATAGCAACTGTGTTTACGTGCACACTAGTATCCAGATTACATTCAGGTATCCAGGTTATATTTTGGGCAAGTAAACAGCTCATTCAGGTTTCTAGGAACCTTAATGTAACACTCAGAGTAAACAAATGGAAACCAGGATGTGGCGGCCTGCAAACACCCTCACGGTGGCTGAGATGGTTGAAGATTGGGAAACACCTGCATGGAATAAAAAGAGGAGAAGGTTTATAACCAGGATCCTAATAGACATGTAAACAAACTAGATAAAAATATGTTCACCAGGAGAGTTTTGTAACCATGACTAACTGGCTAACTAACCTGGGCAGTTTACAGCCTGCAGATACTGTTAATCTGATAAATAATGTGAATCTGGAGACATTTTGCTTCCATGTTTTCTGATGCCACTCAGTCGTATGTGAAAGTCAGTTTAAGTAGACCGTTGTCAGATTGTAAAGTTTGATTAAAACTAATAAAACTGTTAGTAAACTGAGATTAAATAAGTTCCCTGTTCTGTGCATTCCTAATTATTATTGGTCCTCGTAACTTTGCATGTGATTCTGTTGCATCTGCTATTTGTGTAAGGAGATAAACAGAGTATCAGTCACATCTGTTTGTCCCTGAACTGTTCTGTACCGCGTCCAAACCAGGCTCGGGCTGAAACCAGCTGCTGCGGCTGCCGTAGCTGATAAATGTGCAGGTACCGTCAGTGGAAACAGCAGGAGGCGGCGGGGTAGTAATTACCTGAGCTTAACAACAATATACACTGGCGCTGGTTCGCACTCTGTAAAATATCCTAATATTTACTCCATTATTTCCATCGTTTCTTTTGGAAATTATGACCCTCGTCTCTCTGCCTGAAACTGTGACCCCCCTCGAGAGAGGCCATGTTATTCCTGCAGCGGCTGCATCTCTACCTTTGATTCCAAATATCACCCCTGTGTGAACCTGACCTTTGACCCGTGGTAGTAAATTCCCCGCTCGCTCAGGTACCTCGGCGCCACGCTCCCGCGGGACCTGAGCACTGCCTTTAATTGCTTATCCTCATCTCTGCACAGACGTTTGTGGCATTGCAATTGTGCGTCGTATAAATTTGTGAGCCTGACGTCGGGCTTGGAGGAGGACCGGTGCCAAGGAATATAAGTGAGTCTCTGTGGCCTCCTTGTGTGTCTTGGACAAGAATACGGTCATGAAGAATAAAAGTGGTGGAGTTCAGGGCTCTGTGAACCAGGGCAGTCTGAGTATGAATATTTTTGAGCTAACTGTGAGCGTAGTAAAAGGAGAGGACATGGTGCTGCAACATTTTGTGATGGATCTCTATCTTTTGTCTTCACTGTGCTTAACTTCTAATGCTGCTAACTGAGGGCAACCAATCAAACCTCATTAAAGACATCGGCACAGGCAGGAGCTCTGTAGGGTTTACTGTAGTTTTAAACTGATCATTAAAACAAAAATACTGCGTAGTTCACATTTTGCATGCCAAGAAACACTGAGCCGACACTGCTTGTGATTAACAGTTTGTTTCAGCCTGCAAACAAATAAATGCAGAGTCAGAATCTTTGAGCCTGCAGCATCCAAGTTTGTGCAACGCCGTGGACCGCATGTCCTTCACAGCCCTGGTCCAAGCCCCAGACCGCACGCTCATGCTGCTGGGAGTCCTGTTTACGGTGAGTTGTCCAATTAAGACAGCAGCTCCGGGGTCTTTGGGTCGATGCGGCAGAACTCGGGCCCTGCCAGGGACCTCATCTGCCATCCATTCGATCCCGTTCTGCCTCTCTGTCGCCAAACCTCTGGAGCCGACCTTCGCAGCCAGGCTGTCCCGTAAAAATAAAAACTACAAGTGGAAAACAAGAGCAGTGAAATGGCGACAACTCTGTGTTTTTTAGTGTGACTTTTTTTTTTTTTTTTATAAAAGAAACTCCCCCTACTCCTCTTTATTTTTCCCCTAAGAGACAGCAAAGCTTAGAGACTTCACATTTCCAGCCCAGGATGAGACGTTTTCACATTTCCACGCTCGTTCCTGCTGCAGCCTCGGGCTGTTTTTTTCCACATTCAGCAAAGGTTTGGTTCCATTTTGGAAGGGGCGACGCAGCTCCTTTTTCAGGCACATTATCTTAATCGCTGCCAATGTGCCACAGGCTAAGAGGGCAGCAAAGTGATTTATACCTGGCACAAGTGATTTAAAAGTTCTTTAAAATATTTTACTGCTCTGCTTCTCCTTCAGGATATACGTACATGCAGGGGAGGAGACGGGTGTGGGCTGGAATCACAGGTCGCTGTTGCTGAGCCGGGATATGCATCATTTATTCGTACTTTAGGTGAGCAATTATGAGAAATGGATGAGGTGGTATCAAATTGAATGATTCAGGATAAGGTAATTCAGAAATTGCAGATATGGGAATTGCTCTTTCTGGGGTTTTTTTGTTTTTTTTTTCAAGGTAAGTTTCAAAGAGCGAGACGTTTTCTTGGCTCCCGGTTGAAGAAATGAAAAGTGGCGGGCAGGGGGGTTTGGAGGGGCTGGGGGTCTGGATCTGCTAAGCTGACATTGATGAAGTCTTTCAAGAAGTCATAACCACGCATGGAAAGTCCTGCTCACTCTAGCATGCTACCACACACACACACACACCCGCACACACCCACGCAAACACGCTGGTCGGAGCTCACGCTGTGTTAGTTTTGGGTTATTTTTAGTTGGTGGCTGCAATTCACATTTCCACACATCTGCGTCTGTGCCCATGTTTTTCTTTAAGATGCTGTGAAAAGATACATCACTCCTGGGAGGCAATGACGTGTAGAGCTTGCTGCCAGCGGCTTAACACTGGAAGAACCCGCCGATAAAACGGCGAAAGCTCAAAAAGCTATTTGCGATTATTCAAAAAAAAAACTTTATCAGGATGCTGCTGTTGAACTGCTGCACTGTGTGGCTTCGGTGCAACAGCAGATGCAGCGTGTAGAAAAGCTTTCAGCCACTGCACAGCCTTGTTCCCATTATAATGTGGAAGCAAAAAAATAAATCAGAGCACAACGTGAAACAACATAATTTAACTGTCAATATACAACTGCATTACGGTCAAGGACGGAGAAAAGCCAAATCCTGACACACGCTCATACAAAAGCCAATAAGTGGTATTTACTGGGACTCATATGGGAAGAGCAAAGCTTCGGTAATCTTCACTGCTGTGGTCAGCCACCATAGTGGAATTGTTTGTATGAATTCCAATCAAAATTGTCAACCTCAGTAAATCTGAAATCCTCCCCGGGCTGGTATTATGTCGGTGCTGTGGGAGTAAAAAAAAAACCTGAAGGAAGGATGTCAGATACATGCTGATGTATAGTTTTCTTTTTAATCCAAGAGAATGATTATTTCATCCAATCACAAACAATAATACAGCTGAGCTTTCATTAGTGTTTGTTGGAGCCTCTGCACGGTTGGCACCAAGCTGACACTAGATGGCAGCAGCACACACTGGGATCTCCTCCATCAGCTGCATGAAAACTGAGCCTGAACACTGAAGGGGGTGTTTCAGAAAAAAAAAAAAAGAAGGTAAAAGCCATAAAAATTGCACCTCATTTTGTATTTGAGAGCATAGAAAGAAAAAAAAAACACCACATCTTGGCCACAAGGTAGTGAGAAAACAGGCTGACACTGTCACCTGTTGGCCAGACCTGCCTGTCATCGCTCGGACTGTTTTGGCTGAACACAGTCGTGTCACATCCTGCACAAAAACAAAGGAGTGAGCTCTAGGAATCCAGTCAAAGGAAGGAAGGAAGGAAAGAGAGCAGGAGGAGAAAAAAAAAGAGTGGCAGGAACAGGGCTTTGCTTCCATCTTTTTACACACTGGAGTGATGTTTGGAGCGGAAACACCCAGGAGAGATAAGGTGGGACGTCACGTCTGGCTTTCATCACGGCTCCTGCCTCCTGCGTGTTGTTGCTGAGCCGAAGAATCACTCCAAACTCTGCTAAACTCCCCTGTAACAACACTGCAGGAATCTGAGGTCACTCTCCTAAAGCATGGCTAAAAAATATATAGCATGCTGCACACTTTAAAGAAGCCATAATAAATCTGCACGGGGTCCGACGAATGCGTGCAGACAGGGAGAATAAACACAGTGCTGCTCTTAAAATGAAGCTCGCTCGCCACAACACTGAAAGTAACAGAAAACATATTCCGATGTTTAGCGAGAGAGAGTCTTTGCACTTCTTAAGTTTTCACAACAGGCTGAGAGTCAGCGTTTGTTTACCTCGGAAGGGAGGAGGGTTGTGATTTATACCTGAGGCTTCAGGCCGATTCCCCGGAGGCACAATTCATCCTGACCACTTTTTTACTGCTCTCAATAAAACACGCTTTAAAAGATGTTCCTCCTCTTTGTCTGCAGCCCTGATTCGATCAGCAGAGCTCCTCAGACCGAGGGGCCTTGGCCTGGTTCCTCCTTCCAATCTGAACACATCCTTGTTGGTCTCCTTGCCCCCCCCCCCACCCTTGCCCCTCCTCCACTTCCCCTGCGATTGGATTTGTTTTCTTAAATAACCACTTAATTCAAAATTGCCATAATTTTTTTGTGAGGCTATATAAATAACATGCCCGAGTTAACCCACAAATAAGATATCTGTCAGGCTGCCAGTGAAGGCCTCGCGGCGGCTGGGAGTCGTCATGCTGCGAAGTAAAGATCTTTTACTGCCGTGTCACGCTCGCAGCATTAAGCACACCCTAATTTACGGTCGCACATCCTCGAGCAGCCCTCTCTTGTTGTGTTTTGTTTTGAAAACCGAAGTAAATTGAGACGCAGGCGCTTTGCTTCTCATGAGGTCGGGCCATATTTCAGGCTATAGTTGACCTTTGAACCCCTGAGAGCGGGTCAGACCTCGTAGATTAAGCTGAATACGTGAGGCGGGTGCCACATGGGCTGCGAGAGGTGACCGCTGAGGGGTTTGTTCATTAATCACAACTTCAGCTTTCGACAGAGTCAAAGACCTCCGGAGTCAAATTCCACTGAATCAAAGTTGGCAAATGTCTCGTTAGGACAAAAAGTTTGGAGGAAATAAATGCATTTTGTTTGTTGGATTAAAACATTAATGACTTATGACCTTTTATGAAGTAAAACTCATCTGAGGTCATTTTTGTTTTGTTAAGTTTCTGGTTTGAATATATTTACATTAAATGTGTGATGGAAGGTCAGTTCATCAAAGCGTTTTTGGTTTTAAACAGGTTTTTTCTCTTTTGGAGATAAAAAATAATAAAGTCCTTACTCATAATACCACTATGATTTTGATATAATTAAGTCTTAAGTCTGTAAAATGTTAGGAAAAACTTTGTGACGTCCAGAAAGGTCTTGTTTTGTCCAAAAGACCAAAACATGAGGGTACTCAGTTAAAATTGACATAAAAACTGAGAAAAACAGCAAATCCTGACATTATTGAAGTTGGAACAAGAGAGTGTGGTTATTTTTTTCTGACAAAAGACTTTGAAAAATGAAGAAATTACAACTCAGCTGTAAAACAAGAAAACATGGTGATCAGTTGACTAAACTTTTTAGCTCTGGTAAGTTCAGCTCGGCATTTCTGCCCAAAAACACTAACTTGGAAGCTGCAGCTTACATGGAAAAGTAGAGCAGCTAGAAATGAAGCACTTTGCTAAAAGGCATCATGGCAGTGGGCGTTAAAACCTCAGATTTGTCAAGCAAACAAGCTTTCTAACCACCAGCTGATCTCCTCAAACCAAACACACTCTTGCAGGTTATTTGTTTGCACAGCTAACATAAAAACTCCACCTTAAAAATCAAGCAAATAAAAGTCATGCTTTTAAAATGTGGTTCGAATCCACGGACTGCGCATGTTTATCATTTATCTGCATTCATTTTCGTCCGTACAGAACAATCTGACCTCTCTGGTGACAGACGCTGAAACA
>JAPZDZ010000026.1:22378527-22397132 GCA_029783805.1 Acanthurus tennentii | reverse complement strand
AGACAATCTGTCCTGACCTCTTTGTGTCACTGTGTGTTCAGAGGTTTGTTTGCGAAGTTCATGGGTTAAACTTCTCGAACAGCACTAAAGAGCAAGAGTCTGATTTTATCCTGGCTACTTTTCTGCAGAACTGATTAGACCGTCTGGAAAATGTGTTTTTGTTCAGACAAATATTATATAATCAAAACAGTGATTGATTAATAAAACCAATAACCTCCAAATGTCCTCCTGTGGTTACACTCTTCATAAACCACGATGGAGATCCTGTCAGTTGTGTCTGTAGTTTTATTAATGCTCATACGAGATCTAATCTCTGCGCTAAACGTTAGCAAGATTAAACCAAAACCACATATCTGTTTTGCTGGTGAGTAAGACTGAGATGGAGTTTTATTTAAACATAATTTATCTGTGTTAGAATACCAATGAATCTTATGAAATTCACCTTGTTTTCTTTCTATTTTAAATCCTAAATCTCTGTTGTTTTGGTTCTGACTATCTTGTCTGACGGAGTTTCACTGAATCAGATATAAAATGTAACTTTTGTTATGGAAAGTTCAGTAAACATCTTGTATCTTTTCAGAATCATGATAAATTTGTCGCCACTCTCACTTACACAATAAAAAGTACAGGTTTGTGAAGTCACCCCAGGTGCTCCATAGTTTCCTACCTCAGTCTTAATGTTGTATTAATAGCTTTTTTGGACCTGAAAATCTGCAATTTTTAAATGAAAATGGTCCAACGTAAAGATTTTAAATGTTGACTCGACTCCATTTCAGTTCTGACAGCATGAGTTGGACTCAGAAACCCATTTGAATCTACAGTGGTTTCTACACTGTAGGAACAAAAAAAAATTGGAAGCGTATTTTTTAATTCAAATCACTCCAGGATATCTGTTCTGAAATCAGTGGAGTGGAAAACGGCCTCAGTCAAGTACAAAAACACTGTCAGACAGAATAGAAACTTGGGGAGCCATTACCTCGTCTGCATCCGTGGCTGTTAGCTGCATTATCTTGAAGCCATCTCCAACATTCTCCTCAATGGTCACATCAAGGATATCATTAGGGAAAACAGGCGGGTTGTCATTGACATCCTGCAGCGTAATCTCCACCTGCAGAGGAAGAATAAACACCACAGTTTCCGTTAGAGCTCTGCCAAACTCGGCCTGCAACAGCTGTTAAAGACTGTTTCACGGAGAAAAAATAGCACCTCCATCTTCTTGGATTTCAGATGATGAAGAAGCTGCAAAAGCAAAAGTAGTTATCACTTCTGACTCCAGAGAGGCAACGGAGGAAAAGTGTAAACTGATCAAGTGTTGTATTTGACTTGAACGGTCAAAAAGAAAAGTGACAGAGTTTCTGGTTCATCTGAAAATCATTTACTTGGATCTAATAGTCTGACCTTCAAGTCAAAAATAAATGGGCTAATTGGTCAACAATGAATTAAGACCAGAATTATTTGATGATTGTTTCACCTGAATACAAATTAAAAGGCTATTTAAATGAGAACAGATAAAGAAGTCCAACTCATGAGTGACTGGCCTAGCATAGCAGTAATGCATTAACTCTGACTCTTTATGACATCTGCTCTACCATATGAATTATTATGCCATAAAAATGTGACATTTTGCAGAAAAAATAGTGAAATTAGAAACTGTGTTAAATTTGCTTGTTCCAACATCTTTGTTCCTGTGTTTATTATCCCACATGCACATTTAATTATAACATTAAAAAAGTAACACAAGATAAATTAAAAAGTTAGCTAAGCTTGCTATGTGGATTAGCAGTCACTGCCATTTCTAATTTGACTGTAAATCCATGTGATCCGAGGAGGTTAAACCACTTAAAAACAAAATTAAACATATATAATTAGATAACAATGCATAAAACAAGCTTATTTATTCAGTTAGACAGAAAAGCAGAAGGAGAAACAGGAAGAGTTTGTTGTTTTAGTGACTCTACAGATACAATGCATAAACTACACGTTCAGCTGCCATAAACCCACATATATATAAAGTTCTGTCTTGTGGGTTCATGGTGGATCTCATATACCTCACTGTCACTGGAGCTCGTGGAAAGTGAAGCCACGTTATACAAATTGGCTTGAGTCTTTTTTATAGAGACTTACATTTGATGTAACATGAGAGCAAAGTAACTGCAGCTGAGGGATTTTCACTTTTGAGTCTGAGAAACTCAAATAAATACACATTACTGAAGACCACAGACCCCCCATGCAGATAAACTTTTTGCCATGTAGTAAAACTTGCTCTGATAAACTAAATTTAGTCCAGACACAACAGTGGGATGAGTGGAACCTGAGATTAGATAGAGATTAGGTAAATTATGTGATTTTGATTTAATCTAAATGACAGTTTTCCTAATTACAGAAGACCATGTGAGCCCACTTAAGGACCCCTGAGAGTTCTCCCATCACACTCGGAGAACCTTTTATCATCATCCTAACTCATGATTGATACACTACACGGACAAAAGTATGTGGACAGAACTTTCCACATCTGTTTTTAATGGTTTTTGGATGTGTTCATTTCAATTAATGTAAATTTTGATGCTCCAGCTGTTAGTAGACAGAATTTGGACAAAACTGTGCTTTTAACTATGTGGCATTAACATGGGGGAATCCCTTTCCCATTGTTTCAGCATGACAATGCCCCTGTGCACAAAGCCAGGTCCATAAAGAAATGACTCTCCTGGTTTGGTATGGAGGAACCTGACTGACTTGCCAAGAGCCCTGACTTCGACCCTGTCCGACACCTTCGGTATGAACTGTGAGTCAGAGCTTATCGCCCAAGATCAGTGGCTCACAAATGTTTGACACGACACAAATTTAAGAACTAGAGCTAAAAGAAAAATGGGAGAAATAGTTTTTAAAAAAATGCATTTGCTGCTGCAGTTCCAACAGGAATCAAGCCAACGTAACAAAACCATCCACCTTCAGCATGTCAGAGGAGCAGTTACATAAGCTCAGCTGTGCTGAGGGAAAGTGGAAACCCTGGAGACAGTGAGAGTGAGACATTTATGGTTTCAGATGTTCTGAGTCTTGTGTGGCAATATTACATTTCCACTCATATCCCACAACTTAAACTGCGTTCTCCTCCACCTCATCCACTAACCCAAATATGCATTTCAAAGCCAGTAAACACGGCTCGCTTTTGAATCATAACAGACATTTTGCTGCACATTCTCTGTTTATTGCCTCTATAAATATGGAAAAGCCATGTTTAAATTCTCCAGTGATAGGATCTCCATTAATGTTGACAGTGATTATGGTAATTCTTGTGCTAGGCACCACAAGATGCCCCCACCTCTCTTTCACAACCTCTGAAACACACACCGACGAATCTGTGCGTTGCTGAGATGAAATAGGAAAAGAACAGTTGTCAAAAGTTGACAATAGGTGCAGCTTTTTGAGCCAACAAGAGTTTCCCAGCAGGCACTTTCCAAGCAGACAATGGGCCTCAAGGCTACATGACCACCAAGGTGGAGGTCAGACACAGCCGCCTATTCATACTCTGCTATTGACAGGAAAAACAGACCTCACATGTCCTACAAATCTGCTTTCCAACCAACAGTAGCAGGAAACTCTTTGTCAGAGTGGCCGCAGACCCTTTTTTGGAATAAAAATGAGTTCATTAAAGATGTCCCAGAACAAAAAAGCTTGAGGGATCCATGGCTGAAATTGAGTCTGGCTGAATAAAATATGCTTCTTGCTGTTTACTGCCAGGACACAGAAGGGCAAGTCCGCTCAAGGTCACAATTACAACATATCTCCTCACTGAGCACTTATTCATCTGTTCCACTTGTGCCAGGATCAGGATGTTGTCCACTTATTAAACCGACTCTCAATTGGTGTCTGTGTGTCTGCATGAGTGGAGATAATTACAGAAGAACAGGACAGATTATGTCCTGGACACCAGTGATGCAGAAGTCGCATAAACAAGCTCACAATGACAGCGACTCTCGACTCGACTTGCGCCTGAGCCGAGGGACCGGGGCAAAGTCAACAAACAATGAATATTTATCTCCCGCCCTGTGTGTCCCCTTGATGTGTAAATAATGCAAGGCCCACTTCTGTGGAGTGAGCTAATTAGTGTAGAAGTGCGGTTTTGAGAAATAATTACGCCTCACGCTTCCAGTTTGCATTACCCAGGTTCCCAAGGGACGGGAATATATCAAAGAGCTTCGGTGAAAAATTCATCGGAGGAAGAGGAAGCGAGGTCAGGAGGGGGGACGCCGACAGAGAAAGAGAGAGGGAGAGGCAGGAAGAGAGGTTTTGTTCTCTCTACCTGTCTCTGGCGGACCCAGACGCCCCGGCGGAGGCAGGTGAAACACATTAGTTTACAAGGTAAAAGATTGTGTTTCACGAACTACTGTTTCAAGTTGCAGGTGCTGCTAACTGGCTGCCAGGGTTTTATTATTTATGGAGCGGTATGAATGATTCACGCGTCAAGTGGTTCCTGAGCGCTGTCGATTATGAGCCTTTAAGTGATGGAATATATTCGTCCAAGAGGTTGAGACTGGATCTCGTTCTCAGCAGTGATAAATTAACCTCGTTGCACCGGAGCATCTGTGACATAAACTGGGAATGACAGGTGGGATAATTTAGACGTCTGAGCTTGTGTTACGTAACACAGTCTCTTTTTTTCTCACTCACACAATTCAAATTTAAAGCATCAGTTCACCCAAATTACATGAAGACATATTTTCCATTCACCTCTCACGGTATCTCGCCATGCAGACAGTTTTGTCTAAAGTTTCTGTGGCGACTGCAACATAAACAGGGAGAGGGGATTTTCATTTTTGTTGCCCTCAAAGCATAAGAAACATACAAAAGGAAAATTCATAAAAACTTGACTTTCCAGTAAAAAATCTTGCCTATATTGAATAATTGATAGAACTTCACTGGAACTAATTTAAACTTAAGAAGTAGTTCGTATGGAAACCATCGAAGGAGGGGTCTAACAGGATTATCCAAAGCTACCAAAACATTGATTCTGGAGAGACACAATGTGGAGTTTTTCAGATGTCATATTTCAATGCTTTGAAGGGAACAAGATAAATTTCCAATAACCTTCTATGTGTTTGGGTGAAGGCATTTGTTTCGAAGCAGACAATAACAAAACTTTTGAGTTGCTAACACTTCTGCCAAGTCCTCTGCAGACAAACAGATGGGAAAAAGTCACTGCAGCCACTGAGAAAATACTGTATCCTCATAATTCGTGTGAACTGACCCTTAAAGAAAAAGAGTGTTGCTTTATAATTCATTTTCATCTTGCAATACTGACACTCTACATCTTTAAAAAGACTTGCTTGTTTAAGCCAAGCAGACAGCAGATATAAATGTACAGACATCAACCTCAAGTGTAAGAGAATATACCAAAATAATTCTTCTGTCTCACCACAAAGTAATATCCCAAGTGAGAAAAAAACAGCTCTGGTTACGGCTGAAGGTAAAAGCATCACCTGTGTCCATGAGAGCAAACAAATCCTGCCATTTTTTTCAACATCCAAAAAGTGGAAGTAGCACAAGTTTTCATATGTTTCCCACTTAGATCGACTTGCAGTTCTGCCAAGTCCTCTGCAGACAGACAGATGGGGAAAAGTCACCGTAGCAGCAAGCGATCTATTATTTGAGTACAATCCCACGCAGGCTGCACACATATTTGGTCTGTTACTGACTCAGTTATTTTTAATAACCAGTAGAGAGTCTGATTAATAAAGTGCAGAATGGTTTGCATTACGGATGAGTAATATGGTGCATGCCTGCTCCATTGAAAAACCTGAAAAAGGTTAAAACTCACATCATTAGCACAAAAATTCCTTCCAGAGCAGACCTTTGCAGAAAAAAAAACTCGTAACCTCCGAGTGCAACTGATGCAACAGTTGGCCTGTAAAAGTTGAGCTCATCTGATCGTAAAAACTGGAGAAGGGTGCGCCTCCTGCAGGAAATAATCATTTCAGAATGATTGAGAGTCTGATTAGATGCTGTCGACGAGTCGGGGTCAGGGGTTGGGGGAAGCACCAACTTCCAGCTCTCATTATAGCGGGCCTCTGAGATTGAATGATTCCACTTTGCATCATCCATTTTTTATTGATGACAAAAAACTAGGATCACAGAGTAATTCCAAATATAACACTTCATCATAGAGCCGGTGCCAGAATCATACGCCGTTAAAAGAATTACTCAGGCTTTGGCACAGTATAAACAGCTAAATGGTACAGAGGAATTTTTGCAATGCCATAAAAGAGGGTCAGCAGTAAAAGCCTTTGAAAAGTGCTGATTCCATTATTGTATAATTAGTAAATGACCAAAGCTAATCCAACCTGAGCTATAATGCACCGTCTGTTTACGATGACATGATGGTTCTCTGAGATAACATTGGTCTCAGGCCTCAGCCGAGCCTCGTGGAATGAGAAGACGGGTGAAAGACGGGTACAGCTTGGATTGGTTAGCAGAGTCTTCCAACAGAAGCAGGAAAAATGCAATCCAATTGCTGTGCTTCTGAAAGAGGAGCAGCGGAGTCATCGCTAAACTTTCTCCTATTCAGACAGAGAGGTTACATCCCTTCAAAGTGCTGACTGCAAAACCTTGGAAGAGCCGCACCCAAGCACGTCGACGAGGACGCCCTCGCTAATTCCCACAACTGCTTTGACAAAGCATTAAGCTCCCGGGGACTCTTAATAAACTCGCTGCACATTGGAAAATCAGACTCTCCCCACAAAGTGCCTCCTCTTAGAGCCACTGTGTTGTACGGAAGAATCTGTCATCCTCTCAACTATGAAAAAAAAATGGATTACCAACCGTCTAGAAAAAGCCCAGGCCAGCGTCTGTGTTCGCCTCACTTAATCTGAAAACCTTATGGCTCGATCCACGCACATCTGATGAATGCACTGCTATGTTAGAGAAAATCTAAAAGTGGGACCTGGATGATAAAATGCTACATTCGACATAACTCATTTCCCCAAAACCGGAGATATGCAGACAAAGACCATCCTCATTTCACTTAATCTTCACCTTCTTCTCCACCTCTCCTTATGGTTGTTTCAACTGTTTAGATAGACCGTCATACACTCTTGGCTCCAGATTTATGGAGAGTTCAACAACTCGTGGTTTCTGTGGGTCAAGGACACAGGTAGGAGTGCCATGTAGGCTTTGTCTTTAAACAACAAAAGGAAGCACAACTACATAATTAAGACAAGGTCAAACTGATTTCTTCCGTGTGGCTTCTTTAACACGTGTACAATCGCAACTGGCTGGAACTGTCAAACAAATGCCTGCAGAGTAATTCATCTTCCAACCGCAGTCATCAGGCTCGGCAAAGTGCAAGCGCGCTCCGGAGACAGGAATTTGAGCGTGCCGGAGATGGGAATGTGCCCGGGAAAAAGCAGACAAAGCTGGACGTCAGCCAAACCTCAACGCACTGAGCAAGAGCAAAGTCAGGATACGATCAGGATCACATCCCCCCTCAAGTCCCCCCGAAAATCTGCTGCAGTCCCATGGAAAGGAAAGGGGGGAAAAAAAAGAAAAAAAAAGAGCAAGAATGAGTAAGAGAAAGAGACAGACAAAACAAAACAAAACAAAACAGAAGAGCCTGCAAACTATCACAAAGCACCTTGGCCTTATGTAACCAACATGGTGGAGAGAGAGGAGAGACAATGTCGGACAAGTGGTTTTCATAAAGGGGATCACTGTCTTCTCCATGCACCACTTCACCAACTGCTAAAAGATTGTTTGTGTATAGCAGACCCCTCCGAGCCCCCTGCAAACTCCTGCCAAGCAAGGTTCCCTCTGAGCCGATCTGGTGGGACATTTAATCCAACAGAACAAATAACCCGAACGGTCACTTGGACCAGCGTATTGTTTCACAGCGGTTCTGGGCTCGACTACATCTCTGCACACAGGGGAGTGGAAACAAATCATGATGGATTGCCATTTTTAATGGTCCTGTTTCCGGCCGTGAGCGGCGCAAACTGCAGTTCTTCTTCACTATAAACAGCCATAGCTCTTTCCATAATATTCCTACCTGGGAGAGTTAGACGGAAAGTTTAATTAGGCCTTGTGCAAGATCAGAGAGGAGCTAATGGAGGCGAGACAAGATTTAGCTCTCCTTGAAGCTGGAGCACAATTCAAAGCCATCATTGAAATTACCATAGCCTATTTTAATGCAGCGCATTCTGCATCCGTGGATTAAAAGGTTAGAGGAACATCAAAACAAGCATTTCTCCTCTCTCGTGAGATGAAAGGTAAAAAACAAAATAATTAGCCAATTTGTGTAAAGTATGCTTTGAAGAGGTAAGGAAAGAAATGTATTTTCTTTTTATCAGTTGTCTGTCTTTTTTTTTTTTTTTTACTTCTTGAAAAATGAAGGGAGACTATAACTGGAGTCAGGCGTCTATCAGTATCCATGTTGGTGCCACGGTCTCTGCGTGAGTCTACGGTCTTATCACTCCGCTCTTTCCACAATTACCTTCAATTACGGCATTCAAACCACACAGACCATGGAAAGGAGGGAAACCGAGAAACACGGCACTTTGTAATTGCTCATAAAAAGCCTCAAAATAGATCGAAAAATACAGAGGGTTTCGTGATTTTTAACCATTTCTGGAACTGAAAACCCACAGATTCAAGCTGCAATAAACAAAAATCAAATATGGAAAGTAATTTTGTGTAATTACTCAAGTATTATAACACCAAATATTTTACTTGGGTGTTACCATTTTTGGAGACTTCACACTGTTTCAAACCAAAATACAGACCTGTACATAAACTTTTAATTTTATTTGAACCTCTGATGGCTGCAGTCACAAGTTCTGCTAAAAAACATTTTACATTCACCATGAGATAAGCACATTTGCAGTTTTAAGATAACACTGTGAACTTTTTAAGAGCTGCCTTCTGTTAAACTTGATGGCAACACATTTCTACAGGAGGATAAGAGGTAAGAGGATGTTTTCCAGCCTGTAGAAAAGCATGTAATCCTTCAACTGATACGCAAGTAAGAAAAATCCCCAAAATTGGAGATACAAGCTTCGGCTCTCATCCGACAGCTGCAATATAACACACTGCCGCAGTGTAAACTCTCCAAGAGCATAATGAAGTAGTCAGAGTCAGCGCCACCTGGACCACTTACAACATTAAAAATAAAGCTTACAGGTTCATAAATCATAAATTTAACGCACTGAAAGGTACCATTCCTCATCATAACCACTTACACTTTTGATACACGAGTATATTTCACTGTTAGATCCTATAAAGGGGTATTTTTCCGATGCAGTATAGCCGTGCACTTAAATAAGAGATTTAAGCACTTCTTCAACCGCTGGTGGTGTCCAAAAAAGTTACATTATTGTCTTCTTCTGATGCAAATTCGATTTAATTTGTCTGGAGCCATCATAAATATATATAGCATAAGATGGGGGGAGATTGTTCCAAATGGCTCAGTGTGTAATGTCAGCAGGATTTCAACAGATAAAGACTAAATCCAGGTGATATACAGAAGATATCAGGCATCCTTCTCCAATTTTGGTTTCCAAGACTTCTGGAAGGGCTGCAAGAGGCTTTAAAGACGATTATGGCATCCATTTCGTGGTTGCTGTCAACCATTGATAAATGCATGAGATTTACAGGAGCCGAGGGGACGAAAAAGCATTAGTGAAGGATCTCTGTTTGGATTTGGCCTAATTATTAACAAGGCACATCTGTGATGACATGTCCCACCTGCACTAAAGCTAATTCTTAAACTTGGAAAAGGTCAGACAATTAGCTTACTGTAACGATGTTTGGGACTGATTTTATTACCGATTCATTAGATCTGGTTTCCATCATGTTTAGGAGTTCAGATAGCATTAAAGGAAATACTGTTCCCTTTCTTCTCCCTGTCTTCTTGTTTGTTGGTAACAAGGTTAGCGTTTGATATTTGACCTACTTTCACTTTATCAAGCCAAGAAAAACACAAAAAACTTTTTTTGAGGGTGGTGCAGGTAAACTTTCTGCACATTTTTCAGAAAAAAAATGCACAGCTAATCCTGTAGGAATGTTACTTTCCATACAGGTCTTAAAATTGAGTTTTACATTGAACATTTGAACTGGAGTCACTGGTTGGCAAAGCTCCTGGAGACAAAGATGAGATGAATTTGAAAAAAAAAATGATACTTAACTGCTGTTTGCTTCATTTAAACAAGCAACAGTGGAGGAGTCGTTGACATCGAGTCAGGAATGTAAGTACATGTGTATATGATTGTGTGCCCTTGTGTGTGTGTGTGTGTGTGTGTGAGTGAGTGGTTGTGTAGAAACCAGCTTTAATCCAAAACAGCACTGGGTTTGTTGTGTGAAAAGCTCCAGGCACCCCCCGCAGCCCCTGTTTATGTGAAAGACCCCTGCAAACATTAATGTTGGGAGGAACTGAGTGGGGGTGGGTCGAGTGCACTCGGGGGGGGGGTCACGCAGTAGCCGAACTTGTGGCTGACCTGTGCTCCCGACTGCCAACCACAGCTCCTGCTGATCCTGCTGATAACACGGTAGCTCAAGTGACAAATTAGTAAATGGACCTTTTTTTGGATTTTATCTTTTTTGCATTTTCATCGTGTTATTTCTGTTAATAAACAATTATTTCCTCTGAACCAACAGTTTTGCATAAGTTTGCACTATTTTGCACTGCAAAGATCAGAATTACTTACCGAAATTTAGATAAAACAGACACACAAACTTATGCCTGTGAGGTCCAGAATAAGACACAGTTAGCTTAGGTAACCAAAAATATTATAAATACGAAAAGAAATGTGACAGATGTGATGCCATGTTTTGTTTTGACCAATATTTAATTCATCCACCTACTGCCACATCTTCTTTATCACTTACCCTCACCCTTGTCAACAAGGGTCATTTGTTATATGAAAAAAGTTCAGATAAACCGTCTTACAACCCAACCCAATATAAATGAGAAGCCTATTTTCCTAAAGACTGCATTGGACTACATTTGACTACATTCATCAAGTTGACAGAAAAACATGACTCCATTTGATTGATAGAGTTGCTCTGTGTTTCTCGGCCTCTTTGCTAATTCATTAGCCGTAACAATTTCACAGGGAAGCGATTTTTCAGCTAGCTTAGCGACTGCTTGATTAATGCAGTTGTATATATTAAACATAGCTGCCAGCCTAACTCAGCTAATAAAAATACTATTTCACACCATCTCGATTAATCCTGATCCAAGAAACGACCTCTTTAGCTTCGTAATCATGAAATCTACTGCTCTTTTTCGGCGCAACATACATCTGCTGCTGCCATTTCGGCCTCGGCAAGAAAACCTGATCTTAAGATATTCTTAGGGACGGAGAAATGTTGATGAATTTAACATGCAGGTGGCGTAAAAAAGCTTCTGCCAAATAACTTGACAATGAGGGACAGTTTCCCCCTGCTGAGGCCATTCATGGAAACAGACTGGAGGGCCTTGTGATAGCTCTGCCTTGCCTTTTCCTTTTTTCTCACAACACAAATGGATGAAAGTGCAAACTGTGCACCAATCACACGGTAGGCTATGACATGCTTATTCATACACGCTGATGCTTAAACCAACCCCCCCTCCCTGTCACACCGCACACATACCTCCACAGGCACTTCCACACTACAAGGAGGTCTTACAACGCTTTACGTTTAACTCTCTTATTATCATGAAGATGGGCCTTTTAGAAGTACCATCCATCTTAATTAACAAGCCATTTGTATGCACTTCAACCCCCAAGACAAAATAGCATGGGAAGAAATCCTGTGGCTAAAGACGAATTCTAGGGCTCTAAGACATCATTAGCGGATTAAAAAAGAAAAAAAAAAAACTTCAATGGCCTTCCCATGTTGCCTGCACATTTCATTATCTCCCACTGTTCGTGGTAATTTCCAGCTTCAGCCTTTGCATTTTTTTACGGAAACGATCCAAAACTTTTCTCCACGGAATGAGAGCCTCCCTTCCCATTCCTTCGGAGTTCCACATAATTTGAGGCACTCTCTTCGTGATTTACGGCCCCGCCGTAACATCAATGCCCCACTGTCTATGAAGCAGAAGCAAGTGACGTATAACACGCCATTCTGTGGCTACTGAAATGAGTCAATATAATTTCTGCCTTCAGACGTCAGGCACGAACAAACACATGTCAGACTCAATATGATCTGTTTTCTCTCACCAGCCCCATGGCTAAACGGCCTGCAACAAGAAGACATGTTGAAAGATCACCATTTTAAAGAGGCTCTGTTTTGGCAGATTTCTGGCTTTTTGAAATGGTCACTTCACTGGGAGGTGGTGTGTAAGTGTGTGTGAGTGCACACAAATAGGCTATATGGGGGTCTTCCCATCCAGCCTGTGTCTGTGAAACAGAAAGGAAATGTTTTAAAAAACAGCCTTATGGGTGATTCGCCATCGCAGCCTTCGCTTTTTTCTTTTTTTTTTCCTTTTGTCTGGCGGCACGCTTGAATGCAGCTGAATAGCCAAGAGACAATTCGTCTCAATTCCCCATTCAGGAAACCTAAAGAGACTATTAATTGTCAACTCATAAAGGGCCCATAGATGCCCCATGAGGGAGGAAGCGGCTCATATTCTGAGAGTTTTCTCACTCTCCGCCTCCTCCTTCTCTGTCTCTACCATCATCCATAACACCTTTAGGTTTTCTCCAGGGTTTAGAGGGTCAGCATGCGAGGTCAAAAGGTGATGATTAATTCCTCTGAGCTGTTGCATTGTGGGAGCCCTTGGTTACTCAAGGGTCAAAACCCCAGTTTAGCACAAGGGTGTCATTTGTTAGTTGACCTTTCCTGCAGCTCTGACATGTATTTTGTGGATCGGGGGGGAAAAAAGGGGAAGAAAGAACGATGTTTGTACTTTGTTTCTATCATTTCTTGTTTAAATAAATACTCCAGACTTTTACCAATAAAAAAAGAGAAAAACTGCCCAGAAAACAAAAACTTGTGGGCATTTGGAATTTTGACAAAAAAGAAAAAATTAGAAAACAAAAAGAGCGATGCTGTCCTTCTCGTGCGACTGTGAAAGTGAAACCAGCAATCAGCAAAGTCTCAAACAAAAGGGGCCCCTCGAAACGACGAACTCCAAAGTCTGACAAAGTTTGTGTTTACGAGCCAGAAAATTGTTGAGTCTAGCAGCGACGGCAACAACAATAACAACAACAACAACAAAAAAAAAATCAAGTCATTATCGATGTCCGAGGCAAACAATGTAGCTATGAAAGATGTGCGGTGTAAACCAAACTCACGCCACAAACACACAAACAAAACCCTGACAAGTGACGTATTAATTCAACATTTACACAACATTTTAAACAACACGTCCAGAGAAAAGTGCTTTTTGTACAACAAGAATGCAAATTTCAAAGGGATCGAAGATCTCTTCGTAAGCATGCACAAGCTCTTAAAATCAGCTTTTCTCTTTTTCCCAGTTGGTGTTTGGGACAGTTTTAACTGGATGTCACTGCAAAGAGCTCATCATGAAAACAATATTTACCCACAACCACTCAGGTCTGCTTTCATGACGTTTTGTGGATTCGGGAATAACATTCGAATCATGAAAGCTACAAATCATGCAAGGACGACCAGTCACGGAAGCTAAGTCAAAAAATCAAAAAGACTGGTCCGACAGTTTGTACGTCATTCAGGACAGGAGGGAGGGAGGAAAAAAAAAGGTTTTAATGTTTAAGCTGGAGGACGTCTGGCTGCTGTCACTCAGTGAAGAGAAGAGGATTTAAGAAGGGCTGCAGGGGTAGAAAGGGCTTACGGTGTCACATATGATCTAGTCACCGACAGGAACAGTCACCATGTCCACCTCCACCCGCCCGACACTCCCCTCCACCCACCGCCACGGCCTCAGTATGCATGGACGAAACCAGCCTCTTGGCACGGCAGGACGGTGAGATGAGAGGGGAGAGCGGGGTAAGAGGGGTGAGAGAGAGGAGAAATGAGGGCAGCAATTGAGAGACCAGAAAAAGACAAGTGAGGCCCTAAAGTCAATTGGGCCTCTTGTCTCTCTTCTCTGCTCCTTTTCTTTCTTTTCTCTCCACCTCCTCTTATCCTCCCCCTCCTCTTTTTGTTGTAAACCCCCCTTCACACTCTTTTGAGTCTCTATTTCAGCTGTCCTGCCTCAAACAGTGTTGGACTGATATTCCACTAAAAGTCACTTATCTGCAATCCAAAGCTGATATGAAGGATGACCCTTCTTAAGCAGATTATGAGGTGTTGAAATTAGCACAACTCTTTTTTAAATCTGTGTTACTGTTACTGTAAAAATAACCCTCAAAGAACTTCAAACATCCTAAAAATCATCTGGAAAATGGCAACATCCCAAAAAAACTTCAGCAAACCTCAACAGTTGACTTCATGCATGAACAAACAAGAGTCCACAGTCCTGCAAGTGGCACAGTGAGCTAAATGTTAACTACAAGCTGCAGCAAAACACGTCTGCTGCTTTCAGCCAAATCCCCGTTCAATATTCACTGTCTGTCAAATTTTAAGTCCATTCCCACATGCACATCCCTCTCTGGGTCTTAATATCGGTTTTTATTTTTCTACTGAACTCAAAAGCTCCTGTTTCATTTGAAATTCCTCTGACATGTTGCTCAGATTTCAAATAAATCTCTTGCCCACCGCTGTTCACTTCTACCTGTTTAAACGATACCCAAGAGCTAAGAAAAATAATGACATGTTCCTAACTAAATAAATGCTACTGTATGGCTCCATTCTGGGAAGTTTAGCACATCAGACTGTCACACAGCAAGAGGTTTATTTGCCATTACAGTGATATAATTTCCACCTGACATGAAGCTGGGTTTGTCGGTGGACTATTGCTTTTTAACTGGTGGAGGGTTTTGCTGAGCAGACATTCGAGTAGTCTGCCTCACATTCACTCAGTTAGCACACATGCACACCTGGGAGCTGCTCAGTGCAAAAACAGCCATCTTCTGCTGGCTGCAAGAAGCTTTACTCCAGCAGTTGTGGCTTGAATGAGTTGCTGAAACGTCTTTCTCAAGGGCACCTGGATGTTTTTTTATTGTGGAGGTGTTTCATTCAAGCTCTTCTCTTCATGTTTTTCTAGGCTGACTGTAGTTTTACAAGCATTTTTTCTTTACTCAGAGCTGCTCTGGAAGCATCAATTATGTCATTAGCTGAACATTGTTTTTTTATTTAATCTCCTGACATATTTATAATAGTGGACATTGTGAAAATTTGAGGTAGTAGACAAGTCCTTTTACCTGCCTCTGCACAGCCTTTTTACATGTTATTTTAATGTCAAAGCAAAGAAAACTAAATCTAAAACTTTACTGTGCACATTCTCTGCGCTCAAGTATCTAACTGGGAACTTGGTCAAATATGATAAAACTCTACAGTAAAAGACAAAATGAAAACATAAATATCATGATATTCCAACCATGGGGTTGATGAATTTAAAATAAAAGCAAGCTGTCTACTTTAACTTGACAGCTGTGGGCATGAAATGTCTCATCTGAACATTGAAAAGTTATTAAGCTAGCTAAACTACAGCTAAAAAAAATCCTTTGCCGTCTCCACTTTATGCTGGGCTGTGGTCTAACATTACTTATCCAGTATAAAATGGTTCTTTGTCTCCATCCATGAAGCTTTAAATCAAGGTAGAAAGGATACTTCTGAGGAATGTTTTCATAGTTAAGACTGCCTCTCTGTGTAAGTCTTTCTAACCCTTTAGCTACTGCTTCTCTGCATGTCTCCACATTGTCTAGGAATGCCTTTGCATTGCATGGTAGCCCTAAGACTTGATATCCAAAAAAGAAAAGAAAAAAAAAGTCTCCTGAGGCCAGATGGTTTGGCCGGACAGTCGAGGCCGTCCACAGAGGCAACGCCGAAGCTGGAGCCTTTTTCTGTTACGCTTCAAGCTCCAACACTCTGTAATACCAGGATTCAAACTCATTGGGCTGCATGATGTTTAATTGAACCACAAGCTGTTAATCCAAGGAAAGAAAATCAACTAATCCAGATTAAGGTCAGCCAGACGGGGAATGGAATTGTCAAAAGCACTCCCTGGCCTGCTGGGTACCTTTAGAGATCGGGCTCATTACTCGAAAGCCAAACACGCTCACGTGAAACAAACACCAAACAGACTGGAAGGGTTTTGTCGCGGCGTGAGAAGATTTTGACATAATCTCGCACGAAGAACACAACAATTGTTTGTTTGTTTTCTGCTTAACTAAGGATCCAAACCAGGAAGAGATCAGTGTGAGAAATGTGTGAATGGACTAATCCATGAATGGAATTTTAACAAGAGAGTTATTAAGTGTGAGAGGCGAGCAGTCGGACGGTTGTGATGGCACTGCTTTATAGCTACAACACTTATTCACCCTCTTATCTTCTGCAATAGGCAAACACACTTTCTCGCTCGTTTTTTTCTCTCTTCCAAACACACACACACACACACACACACTCATCCAAACTTTATCAGCATTTCAACATCTTTCTTTCACAGCCCCTCTTATCTCCCCTCGCTGTGGGATTGACCGGGCCAACAGCATATCTTTATGAATGCAGCGCTGGCAGGCAAAATTCATAAATAGTTCTCTGTTGCTCTGGTGACAATCCCATCGTCAGAAAAAAAAAAACAAAACTGCAAGGTTATGTCATTTCAGTCCATCGCGTTAATGCAACAGCGGGACATTTGGCTGGTCTCACTCAGTGTCCACTGGATACAGAAAAAGTGTGTAAAGCAAAAAAATATAGCGTCCAGCTTTGACACTTAAGAGGGTAATTGACCTTTAAATAAAATAAATTAAAAAACTAACAAAATGAGATCCATCAATTATGAGTAACACTCAAGCTCCTCTATTTAATGGTCTCAGTCAGGCACTGATCAACAAATAAGCTTGACTTAAGCAGGATATTTCATTCTTGAGCTTAGCAGTCATAATCCAAACTCAACATCTACCTGCTAGCCTTTTTTTAGGGCTCCTTATCATTGCTTATCAGTCCTGGACTTATTGTTTGTAACACACTGTAGCTCTTCTAGATGTTTCTGTTGATAAAGTGCTTCAATTCTGACAGTGAAAATATAGTTTTCATATTGTGGTAAACGACTGGCTTTTCTGCACAGCATTCCCCCGTGAACAAGGGGGATAAATGTTCGCGTTATTGATGAATAAACTTGCTTTTGTTGCCATATTCTGTCATTCTGAATCAATGTGGCCCATTGTAGTTAAATAATTAGGGGATCTAATGCACACTGCCAGGTTTATAAATGAGGTGCTTTGGATTAATCTCTTGAGCAACGACAAATGGCACCAAGCGCCGTACTCCGACTCTTATGCTAGCTGGTCCCCTGTGACGTGCTGTAATAGCCTTAGAATGTAAAGTATGTGAAGGTAAACCGACGTGAATGTAATAAAGAGGGATTCTGTACGAAAAATGTTGGCCATTAAATCCAAGAAACATGATACTTGTGGCTGCTTTGTGCAACACTGATCATAAGACAATAAAATTTAACTACATGCAACAACCGTTTGCAAAATTATTTATTTAGCCGAGACATCCCTCATGTTTTCACATCTCTCGCAGGTAATAATTTCAAGGCTTTCAGGCATGTCAACAGATGGGACTACCGCTGGATAATTTACAACTGAGGACAGTTAAACGGCGTTCCAAAGGCGGACATGAATAATACATCCCGTACTGTATCCCATGCAGCACTTCTCCTAACACTCACTGAGTGATTTCAGTTGGGACTGGACACTAACATTTATCCAAAATGGCAGCAGTGGAGAGGAGCGAAAAAAGAAAAAAAAAAGGGCCAAAATTTGACTAAGCAGCTGTGTTTGGGAAAGGAAACTATCTATCAAAAATTGGGAGTGATATATGCTAACTTCTCAGAGCTAACCCCGGACTCTGCGTGTGTTGTCTCAACTGCGACCGTTCTCAGAAATCCATCACGGCCTCAAAGACAGACGTGCAGCGCTCCGAGGCCTCCGCAATTAGAGCATCAACAGCTGGGGAGACCATTAGACACTCCTGGGTGTTTGCTTCATCTCCTTTGTTTAGAAAAGGCCGAACAGCACGGACAAATACGGGGACACTAATGAATGGTGTCTGTCACTGTGAGTGGGAACGCCTGGGTGGGAGCCGGGAAGGTTTTCAAGGGCAATGATGTGAATTTGGGGGTAAAAATGGCGGGGAAGGGGGCTGAAGGGTGACGTCAAACACACGGTGGAGAGCAGTTTGGAAAATCTTATTAAGATGTGTAATTTTTGCAGATGTTCATTATTCTTTGGTCAGGGTTAAGAAAATAAGTGGTATTACAGTTTTGCCATTTGTCTTTGGCGAACAGATCATTGGCCGAAGTCTTCGCTGTGAGCTATTTGAAGCTACTTTAATGTATGCAAGGCAATCAAACCCAAATGTGAACGTAATGGTGGCCTGATGAATAATCTGTACATCGTGTGCTTTCAGGCTGGATTTGGAAAATTTAAGGCACCGACTGGGTTGTGTTACCGTGTGCGTGTGGCCGTTTACAACACTTCTGAGCCCAATTATGTGCGTCGATACCAAATTCACATCTCTGGCATTAATTTACATCAAGCAGA
>JAPZDZ010000026.1:22342476-22357419 GCA_029783805.1 Acanthurus tennentii | reverse complement strand
TCAAGCTCCTAAATTATCTGTCCAGGCTGCAGGAGATACCCCTTCCTGCTCGGGTCGCTCGTCTTACCGCAGGCCCGAGATGAGTGTGTGTGTGTGTCACAGAGGCAGAAAACACACATCCTCTCTCCCCTCTTCTCGTTTGATGTCCCCAGAGGTGAGGAGGATCTGCGAGGGAGGCGACCGGCACTAAAAGTCACTTTGGAGGTGTCGCTGACGGACGGCCACAGTGGGGAAGTGAGATGTGCTAAAGAGCAGGAGCCAGCTCTTTTTTTTTAACTTTCTTTTTCTTTTTTTTTGACAAAAAGAAGAGAAAGAGACGGGTCAAAGAGGCAGCGCAGTGGAGTTTGAGCTCTGAAAACAATGGAAATTTGCTGTGTGTATCTCTGCATGTGGATGTGTTCGAGTGTTTGTTGATGCTAGAGAGCTCAGTAAGTCACGTGTAAGAACAAATCATTCTGTAGCTGGGATCCATTATTACCGCAGAGAATACGGGCCAAAATCAACCCTCCACTCTCTCTCTCTCTCTCTAACTCCCTTCGTTTTACAAGTGAAAGTAGTGGAACATTTCTCTTTTTTTTCAAAGCTGGACAGACTTGGGCATATTTTATAGTCCCTTCACAGTCAGAGCAGAGCAAAGTGATGAAGAAATCTCTGGGATGTAGTCATACTCAGGCAGAGATTTATTTCCCTGTGTAGCACTTACTCAGGGAAAATGTATAACCCAAATCATAGCTATACCTGATCATTCCCACTTCAGCCACTCCAATCAACCTCGCCGCGGTTGAATGACTATGAAGCTCGGAAACTTTAGATCACATCTTCTGATGGACCTTTCTGATTGCACTTGAAGCGATCCCTCCCTCCTGTTACTAAACAGCAAAACAGCTCCCCTTTTGATCACGCCTAATTCTGCAGACCAAAGTAGAAAAGCATTCCCGGCAGAGTTTAACACTATTTCAGTCGCACATTTGGTCCGAGCATGTGCGCTTAAGACAGAGGAATGACCCCCCTCCCAAATGAGGCATGACAATCAAAGTCGCAGAACAAGAGAAATGTATCTCTGATGTGAAAATAAACCCCGATGATGCAAAACTCCGCGGAGCATGCACAGCTCCGGCCACATTCATTTATTATTCTAACCCGAGGTCCTGCATTGACTTTGCATGAGGCAGACAGGGGGGCAAGAATGAAGGAGAGAAAAATTGGCTGCAACAGTCGACCGCAGAGCTGAAAGAGTTTTCTTTTAATACATGTACGTTCCCTTTATAAACATGATTTAGCGGCGAACCGAGTTTAAAAATAGGGTGTGTAAATAATTTCTGCTTTAACCTGTTTAGAGAAGCAGCAGGGTGGAGTCACCACACCAAGACAATTCAGTTCGCCGCAGAAGACAATAAAACCAGTGTTGTAAAGTTAACACAGTGTCAGCCTCCGAGCTAATTTGGTGTAGTTTTCCTTCAGTTTACTTTTACTAACAATATCTGCATTTCAATGATGCAGCAACACTAAAACTTGGTGTTGAGCACAAACAACTAAATGCATCAGGCAGAAATGTGTCCTAACAGCAGGGCCAAAGCATAAAACATTCTCCAGAGTTTATCCATTCTGTGGCTCTTCCTCACATGAGGAGCCTGTATACTACATTCACATTCCAGGCTCCATCCAGCAGATGATCCCCTGTGTTGACCCCCAAAGATCCAGGGATGAGTCAAAAGAAAAAGAAGAAGAATGCTTCTATTGTTAAATAAAGGATTGAAGAAAAAAAAACCCATCTGGACAGGGTTTCTCAAACTATGGCACCGGTTCAAAACCTGCAGGTTTGTGTCCTAACAAGAGGTCAGGAGACAAAACTGAGGGGTTACCAGGTGACCATCAGGATAAATGAGGTAAAAACACAACTGCTCTTTAGTTGAACTGGTAGCAGATGGTTAACAAATAAAACCTGAGATATGAGGGTTCAGAAGACTACATGGCCTCACTGATGTGAGAAATCTGAAAAAGTCATTTTAACTGTCCTCAAACATCACTTTGAAACATTTCAGCCTCAGTATCAGGACTCAGGCATCCTGCTGACACTTCATTTGTTCTATATTTGACTGCAATGGTCATTGTTCTGCAAGCCATTTTTTTTCCAGTTAAACACCACTGAGCTTTGAACTGGGACATGTTGGCTTTTTAAGCAGGTTTAAACAAATGTAACACAATAATGTGACTTCATGCTGGTGAAAAACTATGTAATGGACAACGAATGTGACTCTTCGGCCACTCGAGCGAGTAACCGACCATGTGTGAAGATCTGAGTCTCCTCTGAAAATCTGCCGGGTTGTAAAACACAAAACCTGATGAATAAGTTGAGGGATTCAACAGCTTTTGTTTGTAGCCAATGAAAAGTTATCTTTTGCTCTTTCATTACTAACAAGACACTGGCTTAACTTTAAAGAACAACAGAACAATACGCTCCTGACCTGCACTTCGAGCCGCGCCAGTCGCTGCTTTCTGATGAGAAAAAGAGTCAAACATGGTGAAATGTGAGTTGGCTTGTTATACAACCAAAGTTAAAGCTGAAGAGAAAGAAAGCTGCGAGAGAAATCTGTCGGACAATACAAAAAAGCACTGCGACTGCAAAATTCATCTGAAGTGGTGGGACGAGCTGAGGAGCGGCCTTAACTGCTTAACACTGATCCAAACACAGTCAAACTGTGAACAAAACAAACGAAACATGACAAACATTAACAAACAGCCTCGTTAAATAAAAGGAGGAGAAAGACTTTGAATGTGCAGAGAAGAAGTATCCTTACAGTAAAATAATCACAATAAGCTCTATGAAACTGAATTATTTTGACTGTGGCGAGTATTTCGAGTTTTGCTGCACGGGAGGACTGCGGTCATTGTGTGTGCATATATATGTGTGTGTGTGTGTGTGTGTTTGGCAGCATTTGCTTGCACGCATGTATGCATGAGTGGATGTTTATCCAACTTTTATGGAGATTGTCTCTCGTAAAAAATGGACAAGCTCTATGGGACGAGCCGCCCCTCCTCGGCACCGGCTCGCCCGCAGGTTCACCCACAGCGACCACCTACCAAGAGGAAGACGCGCACATGCTCACCTCCTCGATGACCATTTCAGACACGCGTGTCCGGTCGCATCACTGCATGAGTTATGAGCTCGGTTTGCAGACACGCCGGACTGTTACCACCCTGTTTCCAGCACATGTACACAAGCAAAAAACACACTCAAAAAAATCCCAATTAGACCATGACTTACAACACACAAGGAGGCAGTTTGTTCTGCATCATCCCTCTTCCAGTTGTTGTAAAACGTCCCTTCTGAGGAACATGAAATTGTAACAGTGAGGTTGTGTATGACTCAAATGTAATCAAAGTGTTTTGGTTTTTTTTGTGTGCAGTCTGATTCAACAAAAGAAGGCTAAACGCTCTGCTCTGAGGGGCTATCAGTATCACTGCTCGACCTTTCTCTGGCAGCCGCGGCCTTCAATATATCAGTTTATATTGATGCTGTCTCACACAGACACAAATACACAAACAAAAGCCAACATCCATATCGTATCGTCCAGCTGTACGTGACCTTCTCCTCCCTGCTCTGTTGACCTGGATTGTTTTATGGGATTCTCTTTTTTTTTTGCAGAGTTTTTCCTCTCCATCTCCTCTACAACCTCAACAATGCATTTGACTCCCAGATCACTTTTCCCTCAGAGGAGGTTGGAGGAGGTTCACCATCATCAACATAAAGAAAGCGAAAGAGGGGATGCAAGAGAGGCAGAACGAAAAACAAAGCAACTTTAAAGTTTGCTGCCAGATTTGACTTATGATTGATTGATCTGCATCACAGAAAGACGCACAAACAGATTCCAATAGACAGAAAAAAGGCAGGGAAATATTAAAGAGATGCACAGACATGAAGATATACAGTCTAACAGAGACGAGGATGAATGTAGCAGAGTGTGAGCTAAAGCTACACAGATCCACAGTCAGGTCTATTTCTGCATCAGCTGTCTGCATTGTGCACTCCTGCTCCACCTGTTTAAGATCACTAGCAAGCCTTGCCCTTGCCTCTTCCTTCCCATGATCCCTTGCACTGCTGCTACTTCCTGAACCCTCCTAAAAATGTCTCCGTCCACCCCTCCTCTTCCTTCATTCCCACAACTCCCAAAAACACCGTCTGACAGGTCTGAACGCTCCTGAAAAACACTCTTTTCTTTCTTCAAACCTCGCAGCTCCACCGTTCGTCCCTAACTGGTGAGGAGAAGGGAGGAAAAGCCGGCTGACAGGGGCATCCATACACACTCCTAAATCTGCCAAAGCAGGACGTTGGCACAGACAAAAAAATAACAAAAGCCTCCCGATCCACGGCCGGGGCAGTGCAACACTTTATCTGTGAAGGCAAAACAAAGGAAGGCCTGTTGAACGCTCCGACTGTGTTTACTTTCGAGGGGGAACAATGCCTTTAAGAGGAGGGAGCAAGGACTGATGTGGTACGTGAGGGCCTCACTGTAGAAACAGCACTTCATTTTGATTCACAGTGAGTTTAAGAAAACAGTTGTAGCAGTCCAGTCTATAGGAGCTGGAGGGTTTGAATGTGAGGAGGTGGGCGGAGGGGAAGAGTTCAGAGGACGAAGAAGAAACAAAGATGTTTGAGAAGCCAGAGCCGGGAGAAAAGGAATCTGTTTAACTTGATCTCGGTGATTTTTTCTGATCTCATGTTTATTATTTTACTTCTCTTAAAAAGTACTCCACCAAAAAAAAACAACTCTTTTTATATGAAATAAGTTTTAAATAACTAGCAACAAACACACACTGAGCTGTGCAACATAACTGTGCTGCTGTTCAGAGCCCAAGAGTTGATAATAATAATAAACTAATCCACAAACAGCCCTACTCTGGTGAACTTTTGAGGGTTTTCTATGAGACACCGTCTGATGCAAATCAATTTTTCTCCCATTTTAGATCCTTAAAACAGACTGTCAGCTCTGTCATATGCAAGTGATCAAATCTGATTTGTGTGTTCAGACTTCTCAGACTTGTCTGCAGAGGTTGCTGTTGTAACAACATCACTGACGGTAACTACGTATGCCAGTGACACGGCTTTCCAACACCGAGGCCAAAAAGATCTGTCATTTCACCCTTCAAACGATCACACTCAGAGCAGAAATCCCCCATTGCACCAGACTTTTCACTGACGTGGGATATGTTCCACTCCTGACTCTCTGTTGTTCATGTGTGTTGCATTGTGAGTGATGCAAAAGACCCTTTGAAATCCAATTCGAGCAGCCAAACCACCTTCAAAGGTGGCTTGGATCTGATTTGCAAAAACACATTTTATGTAGACTTTATAAAAATAGTCTGGATACAATCTGGATTTGTCAAATCTGGACTGACAAATCACCTTTCAAGCACCACTGGGGAATGTTGGACACTGAAATGATTCATTTAACACTTTCTTATTATACATAATCTGTAAAAAAAAAAAAACATCTAATATGATTCTGCATTAACCTCTGCTCTTATTCTGATTATTTTTTTCAATTATATTGGCAAATAAAGAACATTCTACTGTTGGAAATCATCATATGGTCATGACAACATTAAAATAATAAAGTAAAGTAAAGTTACAGTTGTTGCAGGATGTGTTGTTACAACATGTAAAGGGATTAAACTCTTGTGTGTGTTCACACCACAGTCGGTGATGTGCAGGTGTTTCATCTTTAACAGCTGATGAGAAAAACCTCCTGACACGACACTGATTAGACTGTGGTCAAAAAATGAAACAAATACTTGAAAGTTCCAGCTCGTGGAGAAAAATCTGTCAAATGTGGTTCAAATTGTAAATTTACTCAGGAAAGGTTACGAGGAAGGAAGACCTCCCTCTCCACCTCTGAACGACGACGTCACAGGAAGTGACGACTCAAAACTTTGAGTGAAATTAAAAACATCCTCCTGAAAGCTATGAATGGAATCTGGATTTACCAACAATAGATGAGTCCGCTGCCAAGAGATTTTGTGTCAACATCTTTATCTGCACAGCTGCTAAGAGGAAGAAACAAAGGCAGATTTTTGGCTAATGAAGTCATTTGCACAACATTTCAAACTGACTCTGTTTTACACCGACTGAAGTAAAACAACCTGATACAAACATCTGGGAAGTCACTAAGCGACCACTGATGGGCTGAAAGAAATGCCCTCTGCCCATCATACAAATGCCACGGGAGAAAAAAGTCCTGCACTGACAGGTCTTAACTATATATGACGTTGAATTTTTCTTAGACATAAAGAAGGTCAGGAAAAAAAAACTCTCCCTCCTCTCTTTCCACTGCAGGCCCGGCAGTTCCTGGGTTGTTTGAGATCACGACCGTCGATAAAGCCGGTCCAGCCATATTCTCTTTGTTTGAGTGTTTCCAAAACATCGCACATGGTGCACAGTGGAGGAAAAAAATGCCAGTTTTCCCTCATGGATCCAATCAATGGGGAAAATGGGAAATGGAGAATGTGAAAGGGTCATAACCCCAGGGGGGTGGATATAATCCCCCAGTTGCTACCGGGTATCTGGTATATAAACACTGCACTGGAAAAACATTAGTCTAAGTCTGCAAGTTTACACTATTATATCATGCTGTCCTTTGAGAACTCATTGACAGAGCGGATACAAATAGCATGAATATGGCCTGTTCAGGTTTTCTATTAAAAATAAATCCATAAAAGACGACTGCCCATTGCATTTCAGCACCAAACCGGCCGATATTTCCAAGTGTGGAAGGTCGTTTGAATTCCCCCAAGTTATTAGATCTCACGCTTCTCAAAATAAAGAGATTGACTACTCAGCCAGGTGGTGTGGTAAAGTCATCTCTCAGAGGGGTGAGAAAGTTCAAGCTTAGCATGAAACCAGTCTAGAGTTTAAGGTTTGGGAACGGAGCTCTGAAGCACTATATTCTCTCATTAGGCCGACAGTAGAGTCTGCAGGAAAGCAGATTGCCATCTTCGCTGCAGGCAAAGTGAGAGAACATTTGATATTCCCATTTGGCCTGTGCAATCCTTTAAGTTAACTCTGCTAACATGATTTTGCCAAGTAATCCTTGATTTCAATAATATGTGAGTTTGTCTCCAAATAACTGATTGCTGTATTGGATTTCATTTTCAATATTTGCAGTGGTTGAAAAGGCATCAATACGAACTGTTAAAAGGCATCCTACCAATTTAAAACTCTTAAATCATTTCACATCAGGCATTTTTTAAAATAACACAAAACACATTTGTTATGAGGAAGAGGAGCTTACACCTTTTTGCTTTTGCTCTGAAAAGTAGCCTGCTATATATATATATGCAGTGTGTGTGTGTGTGTGTGTGTGACATCAAGCCTGTAATAACATGGTTAAAATTTCCAAAACATATATAGACTCACATTTGTTTTTCATTTGACTGGTGGCTAGGCCTTAGCCACCCAAAACTGGGTTTAGGGTTCCCACATTACACTTCAGAGAATTTAACTCCCTTTTTCTGAAGAAAGAGTCTGAAAAAAAAGGTGCAGGGCATAACGCAAACTGAGTGGACAGCTTAAGTTTCACTCTCCCTGCCCTCAGCGTCTTTTCACAGAGTCTTAAGGGGTCACCCAATTTTAATGGTCACTTATTGCCTGTGGAGCAGTTCCCGGCGGTATAAAGGTACCCCAGGACCACCCCAGTGCCTAAACAGCCTCAGGCTCAAGGGCTCAAAATAATACTGGCACTGATGATGCATACCTGCACAGGAAGACTTTATGAAACTCTCCCTTTTCATTTCTACTTGAGACACTTTAGAAAACCTTTACAGGCCTTCAACCTGAAACAGCAGACCTGAATGATTTATGTCTACAGCAGGGAAATTAAAAAGTGGTCCTTTTTTTGATTTGTGCACTTCATATCCGCTGATAAGAATATCGCTGTTCATGAGACCAGGAGAGGAGCTTGTGCAGAAGACATGCAACACTCATTTCCCTTTCTCAGACTGCTCAAATAATAGAGGCACATTCAAGATGAATTGTTATGGCTAGAATGTTTTTGGAAACCAGAACAATAAAGTTATGCCAAAGAACAAGGCCCCTCTTACTCACGTCCAAGAAAATTATGATTTAATATAATGCAGAGCCATGCGTAAAAAGGAATTTAATTAATGAGCAGACAAATGCAATAGGTGGCTCTGTTTTATGTGTGACTTGGACAGTCTCACTACACATTTTTTCCCAGTTTACAGCTTGATCTCATTACATGTACTCCATCCAAATGTCTGTAACAAATGCCAGCAGGTGAGTTCATGCCCTCTTCCTGCCAAACAGATCAAATATACCAACACAAGTAAAATATAAGGTGGTGTTCCAGTACCTGTGGAGAACAGAAAAAGTTAGCGGTGTACTAACCTCGGCTCGCTGTGTTCTGGGTTGGCTGGCGTCCGTCTCGATGGCGTACACATCCACCAGGTAGAGGTCAGAACCTTGTTCTCGGTCCAGCTCCGCAGCCGTCTGTATCACTCCAGTGTGGCGGCCGATGGTAAAAAGTCGTCCCACTGCTTTTCCACCACTGCGAACTGCCACGATGAAATACTCCACTTTGGTCGCTGAGCCCCGTGGGCTTGAGGCATCCAGGGAGATGACGTTGGTGCCCGGCGGCTGGCCCTCTTTGAGGATGGTGATGTATTTTGGCTGAGAAAAGACAGGTCCATCCATCCCTTGGAGGATGATGGTCAGCTCAGTTCTGGAGGTTTTGCGGTCGGTGCCATGGTCGGTGGCCGACACCGTGAGCGTGTACATGAGTCGGGATGGTACCAGCTGGGACGCCAGACGAATGTCCCCGCTGTACCTGTCCATGATGAATGTGTTGGCGTCCCCCTCCACTAGCTCATACTCTACTTCACCGTTCGCCCCCTCATCAGGGTCGAAGGCCACCACTGTTGTCAGGATGGAGCCGATGACAATGTTGGGCTCTGCCACAAGGGCATTCTGGGACATGAAAGTGGGAACATTATCATTCTGGTCTGTGACCCATATTGTGACATTTTTCAGGGCAAAGCGGCGGAACTCGACAGGAACTGCCTGGTCAGTGGCTTTGATTGTCAGCTCAAACAGATTTGAAAACTCCCTGTCGACCTCCTTGTTGGTGTATATGAGCCCGGTGCCCGGGTCAATGCTGAAGTGGCTTCCCCGGGGAATCTGTTGAACAATGGAGTACTCCAGCTGCCCGTTTATGTCTGCATCTGTGTCATGAGCTGTGATCGTCATGACCGAGGCTGAAACAGGAAGATTTTCAGGGATGGATTTAAAAATGTCGCCTGGTGCAAATATGGGAGGGTTGTCATTAAAATCCCTGACATGAATGACAACAGGGATGGATGAGGAGCGCGGTGGTCTGCCGTTATCCTTTGCAGTGATGTTGAGTTTGTAAAGTGACTGAGTTTCAAAGTCCAGCTTTTTGACTAAAAATATGCTGCCGGTGTTGGGGCTGATGCTGAAAGTGCCGTGGTTGTTCGTGGCTGTGATGCTGTATGTTATGTCTGCGTTCTGACCAGAATCGGCGTCGGTGGCCGTCACAGAGGCCACCAGCTCCCCTATCCTCATGTTCTCCAGGACGTCCACAGACAATGAGGATTTAGGGAAGGAGGGGGAGTTGTCATTCTCATCCAGGATGCTAATACTGAGCATACATGAGGAAGACAAGGGCACAGCTCCAGCATCAACAGCTATAATTTTCAGTGAATAGGAGGATGTAGATTCATAGTCCAGCTTTCCTACTAAAGTAACTTGTCCAGTGCTGCTGTCAATAGTGAATTGTCTTTCCTCGTTGCCCTCAGGGATGTGATAATGAACCAGTCCGTTTTTGTTTTCATCCACATCGGAGGCAGAGACCCTCAGCAGTTGTGTCATGTTTTGAGCTGACTCTGAGATGGAGGCCTGGTAAATGTCTTTGGTGAATTTGGGTGGGTTTTCGTTGATGTCTTGAATGTAAACTTGCACTTTGGCCTGGTCTCTAAGGGGTTTGGGGAGACCCTGGTCTGACGAGACGACCACAAAGCTGAACACGGCGGCGCCTCTTTGTCTCATGAGTGACTCACGATCAAACTGCAGTGTGCTGGTCAACTCTCCCGTGATGGCATTCAGCTCAAAGTTGTGCTGCGGAGTCTCAAATGTATATCTGACCTCACTGTTTGGGCCAAAGTCTTTATCCTCGGCAAAAACACGCCCCACCAGTGCCCCTCTTTTCTGCTCTTCCTCAAAATGAAACACATAATTGGTGCTGTTAAAGAGGGGACGGTTGTCATTCACGTCATCTAGAATCACGCTGACATTGACGGAGGCACTAAGCGGTTCCACAGCCCGGTCTCTGGCCACAACCACCAAGTTATATCTGTCCTGTATCTCTCGGTCCAGCTCCGCTTTGATGTACAACTGCCCGTCTGGGAAAATGCCAAACACATCACCCGTGTTGCCACCAGCAATGTCATACATAATCTCCCCGTTAAGCCCAGAGTCTTTGTCGGTGGCCTCCACTTTGAAAAAGCGGCTGTTGACAGGCTCAGACTCCAAGATGATGACCTCATATGAAAGCTGATCAAACAACGGCGAGTTGTCGTTGACATCGTAAACGCTGATGATGAGGACGAGGCTGGAGGTGTGTTTGGGGACCCCCATGTCTGATGCGATGACCTCGACCTCATAAGAGCTTGTGGTGACCTCCAGCGGCCCGGTCAGCGTGATGAGGCCGTGCTTCTCATGAATATGAAAAAGGCCTTTTGGGTTTTGTTTGAGGCTGTAAACCACCATGCCATTTGTCCCTTCATCAGGATCTGAAGCTTTGGCCTGGAATATGACGTGACCTGTGCTCCAGTTTTCCACTGCACTCACATGCTCCACAGCATGGATGAAGTGAGGGGCATTATCGTTTAAGTCCTTCACAGTGATGTTAACAAAGGCCTCTCCTGTGATCTCCCCGGCTCTGGCTACAACCTTCAGCTGATAAAAACCCTGCTCCTCTCTGTCGATCTGGCTGGACGCTGTGATCTGACCTGCACTGTTCACAGAAAAAAGCCCCCTCTGGTCCCCTGAGGTGATAAGATATGAAATGTTTGTGTTTAAATCTACCGTGGTGGCCGAGACGGTTCCAATAACCGTCCCGGTGCCCACATTTTCAAACATGACAAAACTGTACCCTCTCTGGCTAAAGACTGGCGGGTTATCCTGCGTGTCTATGACAGTTACAGTCACTATGGCCTGAATGTGTGAGCGCAGACCGCCGCCATCTGCTGCTGTCACCTGCAGCTGGTAGGCGGTTTTCTCCTCTCTATCCAGGGGCACAAGCGTGGTAATTTTCCCCGTGTTGCTATTAATGCGGAATTTGGATGCATCTCCAGCTGTAATTATGTATTTAACCGTGCCGTTTCGACCCAGATCAGGATCTGTAGCTGAAACGGTGGTTACGTAAGAACCTGAGGGCTCATTCTCTTTCACATTGGCAAAATACTGCACGGGGTAGAAAACCGGCCTGTTGTCATTGATATCCCTCAAGGTGATGTTAACTTTTCCTACAGAGTGCAACGGAGGGCTGCCTGCGTCTGCTGCCCGGATGTGGAGTAAGTAGGAGGCCTGATCCTCTCTGTCAAGCTCCACGGCTGTGCTTAATCGCCCTGACACGGCATCCAGGCGAAACAGCTCCTGGACTGAAGCTGGGGTCTCTGCGTCAAATGAGAACCGTATAGTTCCGTTGGCCCCAAGGTCATCATCTGAGGCAGACAGCACCACCAGCTCAGTGCCGGCAGGAGCGTGCTCCACCAGGGAAACGTGAAATGTGCTCTGCGTAAATGTGGGCACTTGGTCGTTCACATCAGTGATGTTGACTATGAGTTTGGTGTAGGAAATCTTGGGCTGCAGCCCCTGGTCTTTGGCACTAATGTTGAGCACAATTTCAGATGCTATTTCTCTATCCAGCAGAGCGGCGCTGGTAACCAGACCACTGTTTTCACTGATGGAGAACCAACCTAAAGCGTTTCCAGACACCAGGGAGTAGCGCAGATTGGCATTCTGCCCGGAGTCACCATCTGTTGCAGAAACCCCTTTAATGTAGCTGCCTTTTGGTATGTCTTCACTGATATCTACTCTGTACAGTGTTTCCTGGAAGATGGGTGGGTGATCATTGATATCGTTGACAAAAATAACCAAACTGGCATAAGAGGACCTAGCAATAGGCTTTCCATTGTCTGACACAGAAACAGTCAGGTTGTATGAGGAAATTCTCTCTCTGTCTAACACACTGGCCACTTTGATCAGACTCAAATTGGGCACGGGAGATGTGTGCACTTCAAAGTGTCTCTGCTCGTTGCCTCCTAAGATTGAAACAGATATGTTGCCATTAGCTGAGGGGGAGTCTGAATCGGAAACGGTGAGCAAAGCCACAACTGTGCCAATCTGTGCATTTTCATCTACAGAAGCAAACTTAGAAGTTGTGGGAAAATACCTAAACTTAACCACAGGGTCATTATCATTCACATCTAGCAGTTTGATTGTGGCTTCTGTTCTGCCTGACAGAGAGGGAACCCCATTGTCCACTGCATGTATAGTGAGTGAGTACTCTTTCTTGCTCTCATAATCCAAACCCTCTTTTATGATAATAGTACCTGCTTTGGGGTCAATTTGGAAAGGCGTTCCTTCATCTAAAAAGTACCTGATTTCTGCATTGGCTCCCTCATCCTGATCTGATGCTGTGATCTGCAGGATACTAGAACCTACAGCTGCATCCTCAAAAACACTGGTTTGATACTGATCTTGCTCAAAAATAGGGGGGTTGTCATTTATGTCTTGAATAGTGACGTTAACTTGCAGGTAACCAAACTTTTTCGGGTCTCCCTTGTCCTCCACTTCAACCAGGAGCTGATAGAAGGGAGTAACTTCTCTGTCCAAGCCTCCGGTTGAAACGAGGTGCAAGAATGCCCCCTCTCCACTCGGATTGACTGTAATATCCAAGCGGAATTTCCTCTGCTCGTTGCCTTTCACTATTCTGTACGTGGTGTGATCAACTCCGTTACTTCCAATGTCTGAATCTGTCGCGGTGTCCAGGATCACTTGCCTGCCGCTGCTGGCGTCCTCCTTAAAAGACACGACAATGGACGCGTCTGGAAACACCGGGGAGTTGTCATTAATATCCAAAACTACGATCCTGACCTCGGTGGGGTAGGTGGGTTGGCTGGACAGCACCACGACGTTGATGACATCACTCTGCAAAACCTCCCGGTCAATCACCGAGGAGGTGTAAATGACTCCGGTAGTGCCGTTAATTGCAAAAAGTTTGTGGTTCTCGCTGAAGCGGTACGTGAAGCTGGGTTTGGTCTCTATCGTGCCCACGTAGGTGCCGATGGGCTGCTCCTCCTGGACCTGAAACTCTTGACGCACTTGGCTGGATGCTGAGTACCGCGACAGAGTCCACAACATCAGCAGAACCAAATGAAAGCGGCCTAAGCCCCTACCTGTGAGCGCCATGGTCAGTGAGCCGGTCCACCTTTCTCAGACAGAGTCCATGCCTATGATGCATCAACTTCACTCAGGTCACACGAGTCACTAAAGCATTGTAGTCCAGCAAAACGTGCAGGGGGGAAAAACTCAGTGGGAAACCCAGCAAGGACTCTTTCCACAATCACTCAGTGTCCCAAAAGTACTCCAGAAGTGGCGTTTTTTTATCCTGCGCAGCGCTGCGTTTCACTGCAACAAAATCCTCTGAATGGAGAAAATGCCTCCTGGTTTCATTTCAACTCCTCAAAAAGAAATAAAAAACATTTCCAAAGCGGCTGATCTGACAATCCACTGACAAAGAAAAAGCTCAGAAGAATAAGAAAAAAGTTCCTGGATCCTTGGGGATGAGTGAGGAAAAGTTTATCCAAAGTTAGAGCGCAAGTGAGCGGCGTTGAGTGTGTGTGTGTGCAGGCGGCTGAGCCTACGCACCGTCCCGTGGAATAACGGTGCAGGAGCTCCAGTCATATTGTGCTCAGAGTCCCACTAAGTTAGGACAAAGCTGGAGTTCGGCAAACTCCCTCCCATCACCGATCCCATTGGATGGCGGCGCTCCTGCCCGCCCTCCCACCGCCTTTCTCCCTCCATTGTGCGGCGCAGCCTGTTTGTCCCCGCCTGTAAGAGAGGATGTCAGTCAAATAAGACAGGTAACGATGCCTTTAAAGTAATCCCATAACAGATTAATGTGAGTTTGAACGGTTCCTAATGAGCTCTGGACATGAAAGTCGCTTAAAACCACCAGGAAAAACACACGGATCCTCTAATTAAAATACTTTACAAAAGTATAATCACTCACAATGAAGTAATATCAGAGAAATATTTGAAATGCTACAGAAACTAAGCATGAAATGGGGGGGGAAATGACTTGAAAATCATTTTTGAGGACCACAAAGTCCTATTAGGAATGTTATGGGGATACTTTAATGATACCCTCAAAACGTCATTAAAGTATGCTAAAGACTAGATACACATATAAATTATCTGTGCTGCAATTTCTTGTAGAATCAACTCTTTATTTAAATATAATTGTATGTTTTTGTTGGATAATTTAAATTCTTTGCCCTGTAAATTGTACACTGAGGCTTAATGTCTCATGTGTTTGCCTGTTTGGTCTCTTTGGTAACTTTGAGGGTAAATGTTGATTAAAAATGTTTTATTTATTGAAATTAAGTAGTTTCAAAATGTGTTATTTACAGGATTCATAATGGCTTTTAAGATATTTGCATTAAATCAAAGTTGAAAGTTGGAAGCCTCATAAACGTGGGTAAGTAGCTCCATCTAGTGGCCAAATTGTGGTACAACCAAAATACAATTCAGTGACTTTTGAGGTGCTGTGAGATAGATAGATAGATAGATAGATAGATAGATAGATAGATAGATAGATAGATAGATAGATAGATAGATAGATA
>JAPZDZ010000026.1:22329270-22342075 GCA_029783805.1 Acanthurus tennentii | reverse complement strand
CAGTTTATTTAATGATAATTTTGCAAAAGACACAACTAAGCGTGAACAAACTGCACAAAATATCAAATCCTGCAAGTTATAACACAATGATAGAATATAATTCTCTTAAATCTCCAAAAAAGTATAATCTTTTCTGCAAAATTATCTTCAGCCTGTTCAGCATTTTAAGTTAACATGAAAGTACAGCTCCATAAAACCTTTGAAATTAATAAAATAACTCAGCATTTAAACCTCAATATTTAGAAAAAAAAGAATTATAGCTTATTTTAGCAGTTGTGCTGTGTTAGATTAATTGAATTTAACTTTATCACTTATTTGAAATAACTAGCAAATGTTTATTGAGAAATGTGCACATTCACATGACAAACCTTGTTCTTTAATGAAGTTAAGTCGACAAAAAGTATCTGGATACAGAAATAAGGCAGATGGTAGCATCACTTTCCCTTTAAAAGACTCAGTAGATCTGCAAACAGAGTGCTGGCATGGAGCTTTAATTGTACCATCTTTATTGACCGCAGAGTTGGAAATGATCATCTGAAACTCAACGCCAGCATCATTTCCAGAAACACACACTTATGATAAATGTCTATAGGCTGTGAGTCGAGGGTCAAACGAGTTCCCTGAAAAGTCTAATTGCAGAAGGAAGAACTGTTTGACTTTTTAACGCAGATGATCTGGGAAGTGAACTCTGTGCTGTCCAGTGAAATAACATTATGGAGGATAATTACAACCTTCCTGGGTTTTTTTAGAGACATAAATGTTTATTCAGGTTTGGTATTTGACAATTTGTGGCTTCCGTAATCAGGCTGTTTGGCCGCCTGGACGTTAAGTAGGACATGAGTCAACTAATGTAATTGAATTACAGAGTGGGCTGGACTGGAGGTGGCTGCTCAGCCTGCGCAGCCTGACACAGATTCAGTGTTTTGGTAGCAGACAGAGCATCAAAGTAGATTTACTTCCCCACAGGAGACGTTAGCTAACCTGATTACTCCCGCTAAGCCAGGAGCTCTCAGGATGCTTTTGATATAAATATCAAGTTGTTGTTATGTTTGACTTAATTCCCTCAGGCTGGCTGATGCTTTTTTTGTTTTTTTTTAAATGCTCTCACTGATCTGAGCGCTAATTTTGACTTGAGTGAGATGTTGATCCGATGGCCTGCACCGACGTCGAAAACATGTAGAAAATGCTGCAGCAAATTGAAAGTTGAGATGACTTGTGACGTCATGCGGCTCATCTGTGCAAAGGCTGTTTGGATTTGAAAAGACTTCATCCCGTCAGGAATGATTCGTGTAATTCTCTAAGCTCTAGCTTTCACTTTGTGACAGTCATTTTGCATCCGTCCTTGTAGAGTTAGCTCTTTTCCCACTTGGTGACAGGACTTAAATATTGTAAAGTCAGTTCGCTCATGAATCAGCAGGTCATTATGTCCATCAAGCTTCGTCTCATTCCCTGATCGTCAAAAACAGAGGCATACTCAACGTACTCCAAAAAACTGCTCCTTCTGATTTGGCAGAAAAAGTGAGAGTTCTGACCATTTTACAGTGTTTACGATGTTTACCACAGTTAGAGAAGCTTCCTGGATGGAAATTCTGACCCCTGATCTTCCAGCCCACAATACTCAAATCAATCAGTTCTTGGCTGCTGTTCTTTAAATATGAAGTCTGCAATTCTGTCTCATCCAGATCTATTTAGAGTTCTGATGGTGCAACACTTCTTTTTCTTATTATTAGTTTTTACTATCATGAAATGTGAAGAAATCAAAGTAAGAAGCAGCAGGACAAGCCAGAGATTAATTTATGGATTAATGGGTTTGGGTCTCCACCTTCTCACCTGTAAATTTCATCATGCCACCTCCTCAAACATTTGGTCCAGACAACTTTCTCTGCTGTAACACACCTCCTGATTGCTTGATAGTGTTGCTTTACGTTTAAAGACGGTTGTGAATGCAACACCGGGATCCTGTCTTACAAATCAATCATGCTCCAACTGAGAGATCTGTTTTCTTAACAATAGTGGAAAATCACTTTTTTCAGAAGCTGTGTGAAAATCTCAGTGCAAAACAAGTTTATAAACATGTTAAAATGAAATTATCTTTAGTTCTTGCTGATAACCAAAAGTGGACCAGGCAGACGGATGTCATGATGTAAAATCCCCTTAAATAAGATTAGTTCAGACCTTCAAAGGCTGTTTTTAAAAACTCCGGTTCAAGTACAGTGCCTACTCTCATAAAATCTATCAACATATTGTAAAGTCAAAGCTGGGTCATAAAGATCAAATGCAGGAGTCATTGAGGAGATGAAGGGCTGCAGTAATCTGAAGCAGCCATTCATGCACCACGTTCAGTCTTTTTTTGTGAAGTGTGTGGAAATGGGATCCGACCCGAGTTCAGCGACACACACAAAAAAAAGGGACAATCAGGCTTAAACTCGACCTTGAGTTAAATTAAATATGAAGACGGATAATGAGATGCTAATCACTGTCTCCTCATCCTGCAGCACTTGAGCGTGGCGTTCAGGGTCGCTCCTGTCTTGTTCTTCGTGGGTCGTTGGGGAACCAATGTTGAGGAGGGAACATAAAGTGGTACTTTTCTGCGAGCAAGTCATTGGTTTTAGTGTCGGGCCAACAGGAGTTCAGCTGAATGGGCTTTTTAAAAGTGAGCTACAAAAAGGTTATTGTACGCCTCAGGGGGAAGCGAGAGCCAGCAAAACAACGCGGCCCTCTTTTCTAATAACGAGTGTGTGAACAGCAGAGCACTAATGCTGACGGAGGACCTATTGCGTGTCTGTATTTGTTTAACATGCTTCTGGGTTTTAAACTGTCGTCCTTGTTTTCTGCAGCACTTTTCTCTGCGACCCCTTGTTGCAGATTTTAATACGAAGTCCTGCTGTTTCCCTCGTGTGCTCCACTTCTCCCAGTTTCCATCTCCCTCATCTGCTCATGCTGAGGAAATCTCAGCGCGAGGGAATAAATATCAATCAATAAACTCCATTTGGTGCGTAACTTGGGCGGTGCATGAGATGTGATTTGAACCAGGATTTGCCAAACAAACCAAACAGTCATTCGTTACGAGGACGGAGCGCCAGATATTTCAGCCATGTTTGAACGTAGAAAAAATGTGTTGATGAAATATGCAGGAACGTATTCTGTATTTTCACACTAAAGTCAGTCAAAAGGGAGAAGAGTTGGATGATAACATGTGTTGGAGTGGTTAGACCATCCTGGCTTTGACTCACACATGAAGCTGCCGCCGCTGCATGACTGAACATCTGGTATGATAGTGTTATTAACTTTAATCACCTGACACTGAGGCGGATGAATACAACATATGGTGAAACGTCTGTGGACTTTTTTTGTCTTTTGCACGTCTGATTTTCACAGTTTGGTGTCGAAGAAACTCAAATGAGTCCTGACTTCAAATATGCAAGTCGCAAGCCAGGATTATAAGTCATCACCGGGACACAAATAATGTTTTTAATCAACTTGTTCCAGGAAACAAACAGAAGAACTAAACTGGAATCTGCTACCATGATTTTGGCTCAGCTTAGCTCAGCTCAGCTCGGCTCAACTCGCCTGACCACACTTTTGGTACCAGCTACTTTTCTCGATTTCAGTTTCCACTGCAGCTGGTACCTGCTCAGTGTTGATGGGATTATCAGCTGATTGTCATAGCAACCGCTGGGTGGAGATGACATCATCTTCATCAGTGTGAAACAAACCAACAGGAGCTTTAGTTAGTGACAATTCTCTCTGACGGCCAAAAATAAAACAAGTCAACTTGAGCCAAGCTGATCAGTGCCGTGCACTGGAAATATTCAAGATTTGCAGTTCTTTCCTTCCTTTTTTCATAGCTTGTTTGCTACATTTCTATCTTTTTCCTCACTCTTTTCTCAAAACAGTATATATATATATATAAGACAGCCAATATAAGGAAGACCTGCTGCTTCCTCATTTATTATTCATTAAGCCCATAGTTCTCCACCTCAACACTTCCAAAACCATCAGAAAGTATGAGGTTAGGGATTTTTTAAAAAGTTATTATCTTTTTTTTTTTTTTTTAACGCCATTAAGTTACTGTTCAGAAACAAAATTAAATTCATGGATCTTCTGGTTGAGACCCAGATTCAGTTCACTAATTACTCAAAATGTTTCCCTGGGGAAGTTGCTGCAGTGCTCATGACCCATAATGCTCTTGTGGCTGAATGGGAGAAAAGTCTGATTAAAATATATTGAAATTACATCTTCCAATTTCTCATTAAGACCCAATTCTTCCTGCTATTTTTACATTTTTAAAGACAACTTGACAACTAACATGTCTTCTACTTCACTGTCCACTTGCACTAGTTTGAACTGCTTCATGTTTCAGCAGCACAGAGCATAAACTTCATTCTGCACAGTTCAAACATCTATGTGGGAAAATGATAACAGGATTTGTGAGTGATAAAGAATTAAAACAAGGGTGTCAATAAACTGTGGAAAAAATAGACTGAAAGCCTGTTTTTCTGCGTGCAGTACTGCAGCTGACCAACAGATGTCACTGTTGTTATATTAAAAAAGTCATTTGTAACATCAGGCCAAAGTAAGACTGAATGAATTGCAAAGCAAAATGTAATTTTTTAAATTCCTTTTTTCCCCTTTAAACTGTTTACTTCTCAGGACTCAGACCTGTTTACATCAGAATCAGACTGATGGAAACCTGACAAACCACGATAATTTTGTGAGAGGACGACGAGTTCTCTGCCTTTTCACCACACAAACATCGCCAGCATGTTTCAACGCAAGCACAGAGAATGTAAGTATAATTAATTAATTAGTTTTGCAATCAGTGAGTCAAAAAATGAAATGTCTTGTGTAATAAGCCTAATTAGCCCAGTTCATTAGCACGTAATGCGTTTTGTTTATTCTCACAAAAATTTTCAATGCCAAACAGTTGCATCTTTGTCTGAATGAGCATAATTGGAAGCTGGAATATAGTTACATTATTTGCATGTAAATATAGCAAAATAATGCATAATTCAAACCAAAGATGGTTCACATTTAAATAACCTTCACAACAAACATTTAGACACTGAAAAGATGCTGATTTTAAGACTTAAACCAACTCAAACTAATGAAGAAATTGGAAAAAATAAATTTTAGATGACCTCAAAATACCTCTAAATATATTTCTTTATCAGCTGAAAACAGTTGCTTACATTTTTTAAGAAACAGATGGTGATTTAACAGTAGACTAGCCTCCATATAACTCTTACACTTCATGCACTTGATCCAGATTTAAGATAAGAAAATGAAGACGATTGTGTTCTTTGATTTTAAAATCTAATATGAAACACTGAGGCTGGAGGGGGAGCGAGCACGACAGTGACAAATAACGGAGAGAAGAGTCTGCCGCTGCTCATTAGACCCCTTATCCAATTTCACACTCTCACCGGACCCCCCCGTTCTGGATGCCCTTTCAAAGCAAAGTCCTGAGGTGCCAAAGTTTCTTCAAACAAACGGAGGGGAAGGACAAATTTAAACAAGATAATTCTTTTGCCCTTTTTGAGCAAATATTTCCCTCCCATATAATATTATAAGAGTTTGAGATTCTTCTCATTTCTGTGGTAAGAAACAACAGTTTAAATGTAATTAACATGAGAGGTATCCTGATTTTTTTCTGTGTGCTTATTCTGTCTGAATGATGAAATACTGATGTGGCTTCATAACCTTCTCTCCCTCTTAAGAGCTGCGAGGTCCTTCCACCACTTTTCCAAAGCATTAAAAGATGAACCTCACATCGTGAACTCGCTCCCTCGGCACAGATAAAGGCAATGACTTGGCAAAAAATGAAATTAAGATATCATGTACTACAACAGCAGGGGCACCATTTTCTAGAGCCATAAAAAAAAAATGTTCCAGTCGCAGGGAGCTTGTGCTTCGGAGGCTGTGTGATATTAGTGTAATGACACAGGCTAATGGGAGGACCGAACACCACGCTGTTTGCTGTCAGACTGATGGAATCTTGGATTAAGTTCTGGTTGGAATATTTTTAAATGCTCTGGTAATTCACTTGATTCTGGACATATTTGAATTATCTTCAGGCCTCATGTGGAATGAAGAATCAGTGCACGTTATACTGTGATTCCTCCAGGACTCTGAAGTGTTTTACTGCAATCAGACTTTTAACACTTGGCTTGATGACTGCAGAGTGACCTTTTCCTCTTGATTCATCCACAAACGGTCTAATTGTTTACACTACACATGCTGTCAGCTATGGAAAGTGACGGTGAATTCACTGAAAAACAGTGGATGCACTTTAATTGACTTGAACTTTACTTACATTTAATATTCTTTGCTTTTCTGTAGAAGGACATTCTGCACTTTCTACCTAAACTTTATTGTTTTGGCTGCTATTATATCTTACTTTACCTTAAAAAAATAGAAAAAAGCCTCACTTTTTTAGACAAGGAGGCTTCATTTCCTTCTTTTGTACAGTCAGTGATTGTAAAAACAAGATGAAATCACAACACTGACACATTAAGATGTTGTATTATCATGTGAGCGTGTTAGCGGGATGCTATAATGTAAAGCCGAATGCAGCTGCAGAGTCGGATAATAAATCTCTGTGGGTTTGTAACTGAAAAAGCAACCCTTATCATATTACATATAATCATTTGATTTACTGTGATATTAAAGTGTTGATTAGTGTGGCTTATTTTAAAGGATCTGAGCACTTCTTCGCCCCCCCCTCCGTGCTTCACATCCTGAGACGGACGCCTCGTGCAGCAGAGCAGCACTTATCTGTTTACACAGATGTGAGACATGCAGCTCCGAACGGTCCACTATGTTATTCTCCGTGGCCATGTGAGAGCTGTGTATCAAGCACGGATAAAAGCCCGAAGCTGTCTGAGGACAGGAGTGTAAATCTTTGACCGTACATGCAGCCACCTCCTTAAAAGCCTCCCGCACTTCTATTATTACCAGGGGATAGATTTCATGTTTGTCAAGGCGGAAAAGAATCGCTCTGAGAGTGTTATGATCATCCATGAAGAATGTGAAGAAGAAAAAAAGGGTCTGTTAAAATGTGCTGACTTTGAGGTGGGGGGGCTCCTACTGCACCTCCCATAAAGGAGGGGGGAGAGGGCATCCCTTGATTTGTGTCCCTTGATTCAACGATCACATATCATAAAATAAAGAAAGAAAAAAAAGCAGGAGTGCAGATGGATCCTTGAGGCACCCCATTAAGCAAAGTTTAACATCGTAAGCATTTCTTGGGTTTCAGTGGTATCAGATGCCCTGCTGCCTACGAAGCGCCCGGGGTTACACTTTTTTAAGCGTGAATAAAACAGCACAGTCAGACTGAGGCCTGGAGCTATTAGTGGAAAAAAACAGTTAAAAAAACAGGGTTAAATCTATTTATAACATCTCTGTGTGAAGCCAAATACAAAACGTCCATCTGCTGCACGATAAAGCTACAGTAGAAACAACCTTCAAAAAAACCCAGAAAGGTCTATTTAGCCGACTTTGAAAAAAGGAGGGAAACGAGAGATTCATTAGACTGCAGGAAGCTGGTCCTGAAAGTTGGCAAGCTCCCGCAGCGAGTTCCACTGAGGTTGGGAGATGTTCTGTAATTTCCGACCCCGAGCTAATCTGTACAGCATGCTGTGTGGTGAGAGTGCGATTTCCACTCGGAGCGGGGGGATGACAGATTCGTTGCATTTGAACTCCCTCATGTCTTCCTTGTCACGTCTGTAATTAAATATGTGCTCCCTGGGAGACAGTGGGGTTTCTGGGTAATAAAAAGCCTGCTTTGTAAGCCTCCCTCTCCCTCTCTCTCTCTCTCTCGATCTCTTCTGCTGTTTTAGTTTGTGTTTGTCGGCATAGTGACAAACCCCCAGACACGCTCTACATGGAATTTTAATGCGTGCAAAGTTAATCTCTATATCTGCCAGGAACTGTATCTGCTCAGACCGGGATACACGAGTTTTTCTGCAGCCGAACAATCTTGTCTAATCTTAACTAAATGACTCTAACAGACGCCTCCTTTCATACAACTCAGGATGCAAAAAGATCATGGGGAGATACAGGGGTGGGGATGTTTATACCATTGACTGTGACCTTTTTTTAACCAAAGGTAAATAAAGGTTACAAGCTCCAGACCAGCCAGGTTTGATTGACATGAGCTGTAAATGATTTATGTGATGATCTGACCAATTTAGCGCTGTAAAACTGTGCTTTATCCCCAAGTTTAACAACCTGACAGTATTTCAGTAAGTCACAAAGTAAGACTCACCAAACTCAGCACCCTGGGAAAATACTGCATCTCCTTTAAAACACACAGCTACCAACAGCACTGCAGGATGCCTCTGAGCCAACACACTTAAAAATGGCAAAATAGATCCAATAAAATACCTGAATGGGGTTTTTATCTTATTGGTAAACACATCACTGACTTTTATAATAGTTAGTGACCTTGCTTGAGTCCATTTTGTCAGAGTCAAAAATATATATGTTTTCTGATCCACAGATTTCATTTTCATGAGCTGCAAGAGAAGTCAGATGTGTTTGCCCATCAGTGCACCCATGAGTGTGTTGGTCTTAAAGTGGGATGTGCTCAGGCTTATGTTTGCTGCATTGCTAGTTTGAAACTGCAGAAAGCAATCGCTAATGACCAACAAAAACCTGTTCTAAAGGCAGCTGCCTGATATTTTTCCTGCATCTAAAGAGTACATTGTTCAGATGCTATGATACACCTCCACATGTGGGCTCATGATGCACATGCACAACTTGCTGAATCTGCTATTTGAATAGCAATGTGCAAGGTGCAGCTGGCTTTTAAAGGATGTGGGTGACGAAACTTTGACTCATTTAAGTCATGTTGTGACTAAAGCACCTTAATGATTAGTTAAGAGTGTAAATACAACCACATTTAGCCTGCTGCCTCAGTTTGCTCCCAGATTATCCATTTAACTAGCAAAAGATGAGCATGTTGACATGCACTTTGCTCCTTTATTGTTTAAATGTGGCATTTAGTCTTTATTAGAGTGTTGCAAATAAAAAAGCAGATCCCATTGTGATATAAGTTCTTGGCTCTTCTTTGACATTTAATTATTACAGAGCTACATTTTCTATTTATAAGTCTAAAGGTGAATCTTCTCACCATTTGGCTTTCTTGCTCTTAGTCGAGTCAAGTTCGGTCTAATGGTGGACAAATCTGATATTTTTGTTGTTCTCATTGTAAATCACATCTTTAATTCACACATTTCCTGTTCACTGCTTCATTTATCATCATTTGTTTTTTTGCATATGCAACATGACAGTCGTTACAGCTCATTCTGGCTCTTTTGATCAATATTTTCTTTTGTGTAAAATTAATTGAAGCACTAAGAAGGACTTCCTTCATTCACATAACAGAGTTCTCCATCCAAAATCATGCTATCTGTAAGTAACCTGATAATTATGAACAAATCAGTCCATTTGTCCACAAATTTGGAACAAAATGTGAAGTGCCGTTCTTGTGTTACATGTTTTAACAATGACAGTAAATTAGGCTCCAACAATGTGTGTCTTACTGCGCCCCCCAGCACACAAAAGTGGCCATAAATCCAGTTTTATCACTCCTACATTCCTGAGGATGAATGTCCTCTCTATAAAGCAGTATTAGGTTTCACTAAGCAAAGACAAAACCGATGATATCTCCTCCGTCACATGCATTGCTCACACAGTATCTTCGGGATCAGGGGTTGACGGGTTGTTTTCTGCTCGCCATTTATCTCATATTTCATCTGCCTTTTTTCTGACAATACATTAAACAGCCAGTTTCTCTTCATCCTTGCGGTTCAGTGACACAGTTTATCATGCTCCTTTTGTCAGTGGATTCATTCAGCGGTAATAACATGTTATGCCATTGTGTTTCTTAAGCATAAATTACTGCAGGGGAATGTACGTTTCTGAACGCCTCTGAAACGCTTCGGCGTATAGAGAGGAGAGTTTATCTTGATTTTCATCGGTAGAAACTGAACACCGCTTCTAAAATTGCCGTTCTGAAAGCCTTTCCAAGATCATACTTGAGGTCTTAACATGTGCTTCCCTTCAGCATAAATGAATGTACAGTATGTGCAGGGAAGTGGGATGCGTTCGCCCACAAGCTACCCAGGCGCATACCGTATCTCAGCTTTCATCAGGCTGGATAATGCACTGCGGTTCCACTCTGTTGCTGTTCAGATTGCTGTTACGACTAAAAAAAAGAAAGAAAGAAAAGAAAGAAAGGAGAAAACTGTGAGGGAAATGCAGTGTTTATCATATCTGCCCCGATGCCTCCTGCGTCAGGACGTGGATCCCGTGTTTCTCCGAAACACAAACTCAGGGCCGTTTATCAAACTTGTTATGATGGACTTGGGTTTGTGTTGTCAACCCGGCAAATGATCTGTGACCGAGGCTGTCTCAGAGCGCCGAACATGCACATACCGCCGTGAAAAGCTTTTTTTTGAGGGAGGTATTTTTGTCTTGAAATGAAGATTTGTAGGGATTTTTATGAGTCCTGAGTATTCATTTATATTTCATATGCAGCAAAAACAGAGAAAAATATCATTCTGTTCTCCATTTCTGAGAATCGCGTCTGTTTTCAGACATAAATATTTTTCTGATGTTGCCTTTTGCTCAGTATCTTGGTATTTTTAGGTTTCATGGTGTTTTTAACGGCTGCTAAGACAATTATCATACTTTCTGTTGGTCTTTGGGGCGGCGTGCGGGGGCAAATTGCCGTGCAGATGTTTGGCAATATGGCAGCTTTTAGCTTGGATGATGGCTGACGACTGGCAGAGCATTTGATAACCACAGAATTATATTTTAAAGAAACATTTTTAAATTCTTCTTTAAGCTACTTTAAATAGTTCTAATAATGATTCTGTTTGACACCTGCCAGCCAATCAGAAATCAGTATTTTATGCCATTTTCAGACCTGAGTTAGTTATATTAGAGCTTGTTATTAAGCAGCACTCCATGAGAAAAATGGACAGTACGAATGTTCCGGAAACTACTTTTGAATTTTTTGTAGTCTGACTCCAGACCGGTGAATCACGGCTCACATCTCCAACTCATTCAGTGGTATAAATTATTCAGGTGTTGTGTGCTTTGGCAGCTGTTTGCACAGTTGGAGAAACAATCAATCAAAGACCAATCAGGCAGGATTAAAAATGGAGACTTCATCTTTTTTTTTGTTTTTTTTCTCATAGAAAAACAACCTCATTCATAAGAAACCATGACAGAAAAAAAATGAAGGCCACAAAATTGCAGCATGACATCAGTGCAGCTGCTAGGGTTATTACAGGTTATCTAACAGAAAAAAATCCATTTAAACTGACATATTTCTTCAATCATAAAGGAAAATTTTGACTTTTTCTTTTATAATTTTGAAAATATTTAAGGAAGCCTGTGATTGACCTGCACATCTGTTCTTTTTTCATTTTCAACCATCAAACAACAGAAGCTCAGAGTGGATTAGCACTCAGAAAGCCTTTTTTTAGGTCAAAAACACATTTTTTTTCTAGTTCTTTTCCTGATATTATCTCCACTTTTTCCTCTGTTAACAATCCAAACATTATTTGTGCGTCTGCTGTATAAATTGTGCTTTGTTGTGTGTGTGAGGAGCAGATGGTTGTGGTGTGTGTGAGAGAATCTGAAGGTTCATTCTGTTACTGTATTTTACGAAACTACTATTATTGCAATTTTTTTCTTCCCAGCCTGTACAGTAGCTTGAACTCACCAGACTTCAGGAAAAATCTTTACAAACGTTGTAATGATTGACACGTTTCTAATCTAATCAAACATTAACATTCCCACTTGGACAAACAAAGCGAGTTACATTGATAAAATAATATCCTGAGCTTGTGTTTAACTTCCCTGAAGGTGTGTTTTTTTGGCCGTAACGTGGCTGAATGTGGATCATTGTTTGAGTCCCACTTATCCCCCTCTGCCAGATCATTCCTCCATCACTAAAACCAGTTCAGAGCCGTCTTTAATGGACACGTTTCGGGCCAGAAGCCAGCAGTTATTTTCAGTTCTGTCGTTGCAGGAGGTGACTCACAGTCAGCTCCATTGAGGTAACTGTCAGCGCGCTAATCTCTGACTTTTTTTAGTAAAAATATAATTAAAGGAGAAGCTTTCAGGCTGTTTACACAACAACATGATCAGGTTTTTGGGAAACAGTGGGCTCGTTGATGAGCCGGAGCTTTGTGTCTGATCCCTCCCCCTCCTCCCCTGAGGCTTCACAGTGTGTGTGTCAGAGGCTTGAAGGGGGAGACAGGTCACCTGCATCACCCACCTCCACCTCCACCTCCACCCTCCCCCCCAGCCGGATGATGCGGGTGGTGGACAGATGAGTGTTGACTAAGTGGTGCTGACACGCCGCTCCTCGCCCACCTCTGCAGGCCTGCGACTCTAAAAATACTGCACACTGGAGCTACATCAGCAACATTTGGAAAACAAAGACTGTTGTATGTTGTGATTTTCTGTGTTAAACAATGAAATTTCTACAAAGAAACTTTGTCTTTCAGCTGATTAAGTTATTTAGAAGAACAATATCCATGTTTTTACATTTTGCCTCTCATATTTTTCTCTTAAGTAAAACATCAGAGCGGCTTCTTCCTTTTCTGCCCGAACATAAAGACAAATTTTTAAATTTAAATGTGGAACTTTAATATTATTAATTGTCTCTCTAACAGTGTGATTGACTGCAGTTAGCATTCATGAGCAGGTCGTGACTTCCTGGCCTTGGAAGTAACATTTGCTGCTGTAGATTGAAAGCTAGTTAGCAAGGCAAAGTAACATT
>JAPZDZ010000026.1:22249009-22261970 GCA_029783805.1 Acanthurus tennentii | reverse complement strand
TGTGTGTGTGTTTTTGGGGTCTATGTGTGGGTTTATTTGTGTTTATGTGACCATAGATGTGCCTACGTGCGTGTGTGGGCGCACATAACTCATTCATATTATTGTCATCCCACTCAATAAATAAAGCCTGTATATGACGGCATTCGAGCTTGTATAATAACTCATAAAGAGTGAGATGAAGCAAGTTTAGGCTCATTCACGAAGGCAAAGACGAGCTGTAACTTGATTCTGTAACTCTGAATAATCATTTAGTCCTGAGAATATGAGGAAATAGTGGGGAAAAAAAAACCTCGTCAGATGTTCTTTAATTCCAGAGTTGAGCCTTGAAATTGCTCATCTGATCTGACTGACAGGCTAAAAACAGAAAAGTATTTAATTTACAATGATCCAAAACAGAAGAGAGCAGCAAGATCAAACTTTTAAATCAAACCAGTGAGTGATAACCATAAACGATAACACGTGTAGACTTATATGTGTAACTTCAACATAACTGTGACATTAAATAATCATCACTGCAAAAGAAACAGTCGGAGGTAAAACATCTTTGAGTGTTCGTGATGAATCTTGTCAAAATCCAGCTGTTCACCGCGTAGATGTGGCTTGATCACATTTGATTGACAAGTGGTTTGGCTACATAAGCGAACAACCCCACAGCTGTCATCATATTTTAATTCAAACGTTGCTAAATTGCAGTCGGGTGGGCGTGAAATAAGTGACATCATCCTCTTCAAACCGAGTCCGCCCACTCGAGCTCAGTGAGAAAAAGCATGGAGACAAAAGCAGAAGGCCAGAAATGTCTTCTGAAAAGATCCAAACTGTTCTAACTTTGGCAGCTTTGGCTCCCCATCACTCAAAACGAGCAGTCTACTGAGGAAATATGTTTTCTGGGCTTTTAGTCAAATGTCGAAGATTGATTTATGATGATTGACTAGTTGTTTTCAGCAGCACCAAGTTCATTTTATCTGTGCCAGACGGCTCATGCTGCTGCCTTTAGTACCACAGATTTCTGCTGATTCGAGGTAAAGCTGTTCACCTCTGAAGCCCTGTATGTTTACATGAACACGTGAACCGTGTGTTTTCACATATTCAAGGCTTTTTGCACATGTGGACACACAGTTGCGTCTCCATGTGTTCGCACAGCAGAGTGTTTTGGAGGCAAACTGTGGCAGGGAGACGAGGGTGGGGGGCTGCAAAGGATGAAATTTCAGATTCCTTTGACAGTATTGGATGGCTGGCCAGGAATGCACACCTCGTCTGGGTTGGGAAGAGCTCAGGGGATTTGGAATAGCTATCTGAGGTATGTGTGCCGGCCAGAGAGGAGGTGTGCAACATGTTTACACTTTTGCAAATCATTAATTGGCTGCTTTATAAGGGGTAAAGAAGTTTCACTGACGATTGAAGAGGCCGGATTTGAAGTTTTGTAATTAAATTTGCTCCATTCAGAGACTTGGGAATTTCCACCAGTTATTGACAAAGCGGATTGTCAAAAGAGATTTATACTTTTTTAAAGGGTGTGACGTATTTTAAAGGGTGGGGAACGGGTTGGATTGGGACAACACACTCAGATGCAGCCGTCAACATCACAAAAACAATGTGATCACTGTGTGTGAACAGTCCCATGACACAGTGTTAAGAATTAAAAACATCATAAGACTTGTTCTTTAAAAACCATCAGCCATAAACGAATGTTTGTCATTTTAAGGATGTGAATAAATGGCTGATTATTGGGGTCCATTTTTTTAAAAGACACTGTTGTTACTGTGTTTGTAAGTCACCCAGATTTAGCTCTCACGCGCTCCTCTCCCCCCCTCTTGACCGAGCAGTCTGCAGGACATTGTTTCTCAGACAGCTGGAGGCATTCGTCTGCTTGGGATCCTGCACAGAATTGATTGTGCACATCCATTAAGCAGAGATCACATTCTTGCATCGTCCAGCTTGTTACAAATAAAACAGCAGAAACAAGCACTTTTTAAACACTTAGTGGGCCGTTCGAATGTGATTGGACGTTTTGGCCGATGCGTTACTCTATTATGTGAAATAATCAGTTGACAGTTTGTGGAAAACACCTGCTTTGACTGGGTGTGGCCTGGTGGGAACATGTTTGAACAATTATGCTTTTATAGAGAAAAACACTAGAGCCAAAATGATCACTGAGTTTGGCTACTGACTTGTTTTTATAAGAAAACCATGTTTTTCTATCGATTGCATCATTTTTTATGTTTCTGTACATTAGCAGCGATGCAAGAACTTATTTAATGAATAAAATTCATTAGCAAATTCAACATAGTAATTGTTTTTTTTCAATTAAGAAGTATATTTCAAAAGAATACGGAAAAAGACTGAATCTACTGAAGCTTTAATGCCAAGTTTGTTCCTGCTTTTGTTTAAATATCAACTTGGTTTCAGGATCATTTGTGTCTAGACACGATGTTGTTGTTTCAGCTTAATAATGATTTTAAAATAAAGGCTGCCTCGTTTTCCAATCAGTCATTTTGAACAAATCACCATAATGGCCGTTTCTGTATTTTCCCAAAAAAATAACTAATTTGCCGCTGCAGAGATCACATCCTCAGAGAGTTGTCTGTCTAATGAAAGGCTCTGCACAAATGAATGTAAATATGTTTGTCTGCAGCTTGTGGAAGAGTTCACCGCTCTGCATCAAGCACTTGATTTGTTAAAAGCTTTTATAAAAAAAAAAAAACAAGCTTTATTCAACACTCACCCACCGAGCACAAACCATTACGCAGCCTTAGATTCAGAGTTTATGTCCAATCACATAAAATCGGAGTGAGATTATAACAGACTGCAGAGGAAAACAAGAGCATATGGCCGATGTAACAGGAAGAATACAGTTGAAAGTGTGTGATCCTGGCTGTTCACCACCAGTCACTCTTTTCATCCTCATCAGTGTGATTACTTCGTACAAGATGATTGCAGTAACATTACACATAATGTAAGAGTCGACCGAGAAAAGGGGTGGAAAGAAGAATCTGCAGGATAGTTGTCTCTTTCGCTTTGGATGAGCCGCTGCATGAGTCAGCTGTTGTCGTTGGGCTCTGTGGCGCTGAGCTCTCCTGACTTTGCAAAGACGCTGAGCAGGCTTCCAGCAAATTGACTCGACACTAAATGAAGAGATGGAGCTCTTCTAATGAAAAGGCCTCTGTGGTTTTTCGACTGATCGTGGTGGAAAGCTTTGTCAGTATCACTCTGTGCGGTGATCTGTCTGAAACTGAGGGGCTGGACTCACCACTTGGCCCGTCCTCCGTTAATAGAGCGGGCGTCAAGGTCGCGGACGTGCACAGTATCCTTCACCCTCTGTTTTCCTGAGCTTTAGCTGCGTGCTGGTCAGTGTTTATGAGCACGAGCATGGTGGTGGTGGTGTTTGGGTATGTGGCATGGATTTCAGGCTGCGCGCCGGCTCTATAAAATGAGCTGTGTAAATTTGTAAGGCGTTGGCTGGGAGCCCGGTGCTGCCCCGTCGGCCCAGACATCTTCACTAAACATCACACTGAAAGCTTCACTTTGCACATTGTGGTGGGCGCGACGGCCCGCTGCTGTCGTGAACACAGCGCGACAGATGGCGAGTGCATCAGATGCATTTCACATCCCCCTTCTTCCCCTATTTTCTCGTCTTAAATAGCAATTGGCAACAACTTCGGCATATGTTGAGGACTTGAGCGAGAACCAAAATAGTTTGTACAAATGTCAAAGACCGCTGCGTGTGGGCTGAATCACTTTTAATGCTCTGGCTCAGGTATGCTGCAGGTCTGTCTGGCAAACTAAATCAGCTTTTCCCTGAGCTTATTTTCCCTCCAGTGTCCCGTGGAGTTTCCTTTGTCTGCCGTCCTCGTCTTTTGACTCTCTGACAGGCCGAAAGTAGCTGAATTGTGAGAGAAGAATGACTCTTTGTTTTGCCCACTTGCTGTCACTGTGGATTTGATTGTCTCGGTAGGCGACGTGGCCTCAGACGCAACCATTCACAACACACTCACACACAGTCACCCCTGTGGATGGACATGCCTTTTGGCAAGGCTCCCAGATGGCGCTGCAGGTTCTCTGTGGGCTGCAGCCATCAGGAGGGGTTGATGGACTGCGTTTCTGAAAGCCCGAGCAGCAACATGACAAAACGCGGTGGCTGGAGACCGTTTGCACCGACTTCTTTCCTGTCGAGGGTTCAAACTGTTTGGAAACACTGTTGAATAGAAGCTTAAGTTCATGGAAGCTTTGCAAAAACAGTTTTCACATGAGGGGGAAGCTGCATTTTTTTTTTTGTAAATGGATTTCATGCAGTGCTGAAACAACCAGTCGATTGATAATGGAGCCAATTGGAGACAATAATGATTATCTTTTAAACCCCTGGTTCAAAAATGTCAGATTTTTTTTTGCCTTTTTTAAATAGAAAAAGAACAATGTTTGGATTTAGCCTGTTTTTTGGAGGAAAATCAAAGTAAATTAAAGGCATTGCTCTGGTTTACAGTAACTTTTGATAGAAGTTTTTCATGCTGTTTCAAACCGTGTTTTCTATTAACAATGATCCGTTAATAGAAAACACAATTTTACAGCTTAATTAATCAAAGTGCTCTTTGTTTGAAGTTCTGATTCCTGGAGAATTTGTAATGTAACACAGTTTCCCCCTCAAGGACCAATCAAGTATTTTTCTGATTCAGTTCTGGTAACCAGACTACAATATGGCAGTAAACCATAACATGCATTTATTTTCATTTATTTTTTTCCCTTGAGCAACATGTTCTTTACTCTGACGTATTGCATATTGTTACTATGAGGCCAAATGTATTGCAACTGATCAACAGTATTGATCTGGTCTTAAATTAAATGACGTTATCATGTGATATAAGCAAAGCTGTGTCAGTTATTGCACTTCTCTTTAGTATCCAAGAGGAAGTCATTGTAAAACTGGCCTCCTCTCTCAGTCCCTGAGCTGGGGACTAAAAGCCCACAAACCCCCGCTGAGTCCATTTCTGCTCCCATGTGTTTAAGGATAATGAACTTTGGCTAAAATGGTAGATGCTTAAAAGGAAACAGCTTTGGAGCCACGGGCGTACTTACAGGCTGTTGAGCATCAAGAGGAAGTCTCATTAAAACATTATTTCAGTGTTTTATGATGAAGCTTACAACCAATGTCAGTTCCATTAAGGATTCGTGGTAGTTGGAGAGTCCCATCATGTGCAAGGTGACTGATTTTATCAGGACGATGGCTCCCTGTGAAAAAAGCCTCAGATGCCCCAAGCCGACTCTGCTCTTGGATTGAGTTTTCACGTCGATTTATTGATTTGTTCAACCCCTCTTTAAATGTTAAATTAACTTAGACCAAGATTAAAATGTCACCAATATGAAATCCTCAGATCCTTTCTCCCCGGCCAGTTGAGCTGGAAGTAATTTTACGAGTCTTGCGAAATGACATTTTCCCGAAACGGAAATCTCATGGCCGACTTCAAGCTGTTGGTGGCAGTCGCAGTGGAAAAGGAGTCTCGCCAGCACAAACATAACTCCACGGAAGAAAAAATGCATTCGTTGGCTATCTCGCTCCAGTGAGTGTTAAGTGTAAAGCTGCACATTAGCACTGAAGCAAGCAGATTCCATGTCTTACTTGCAGTTCGGCGCTGACGAAAGGTTAATATAGCATTTAACATGTTAGTTTTCTTTGTGCTCTGCTGAGTGTGGATGCGATGCCAGCTTACAGAAATGCATGCTCATGTTTGCTTTTGTGCTAGGGGGCTCATTTTAATGGGTGTTTCACATTCAGACATTATTTATGTTGCAGGGAGGCTCGTCAAAGTTTGGCTCGCATATTTAGTTGCCGTGATAGTTTCTCTCCACGTCTTTGATATAATCTCAAGGCTGAACATTTAGCTCTCGGGTAGAAGTTTTTTGTCCAACAAAAAGACCCACTGAATTATAAATGACTGTGTCTCTCTGGATGTTTCTGTGAGCTCAGATCATCCGCACTGGGCCTGTTAATGGATGCAATTTGGGTTGGATAGAGACATATTTAAACGCCTACACTCTCGACCAATTGAGACCGATGAGCTGAGAATGATGCGCCTGAAGAAAATTACTCTTTTATTCACCGCAACTGTGTGAGTCGTGTTGCATCTCAGAAAAATACGACTGAATCAACAGTAAAATGTTGTCAGGCTGAAGTTTTGAGTTGATGTCTGAAAAAATTTAAATCAAGACCGACGCTGAATCAACACAGACTCAAGTGTTATCTAACAGGCTTCCTGGGACTGAACGTTGTCGGATTTCTGATGTTGAAATTATGTTACAGGTTTCATTTTCAAGAAATAAAACCTTCTCATGATGTTGATTTTGATTTATACAATGTTTCACAACATGATATTGATCTTAACATCTAATTTAATTTGAAAAATGATACACAATCAAAAAGATGAAAGCATTATAACATTCCTCTCGTCCTTCCTGTTGTCCTCAGATGCGTCCTCCTGCCTCTCCTGAGTGTGAAGCCTCCTCAGCAGTCTCTCTTCCTGTTGGTGGACTCCATCGATGAAGGCTGTCAGCTGGGCGAGGGGGAGCAGCGGTCCTCCCCCGGCTCCCCCAGGACCATCGCCGAGCTCCTGGCCAGTCACCACGAGTTCCTGCCTCCCTGGCTGCTACTCATCTGCTCGGCACGGCGACAGAACAAGGCCATCACCAAACTGTTCACAGGTAAACAGTCCAGCTACATTCTGAAAAAGAAGCACTCACATTCACGAAGAGTCAGTGTTTTATACGTAGCATCAGTGTCAAAATAACGGAGAAACCTAAATCACCTCTGAACCGAGATGATGTGAAAAGACAGGTGGATAGATGAGACAATATTTGCTGCTGTCAGCGCTGCTCCATGCTTGTTTCCTCTCCATGTCGGCTATTTTTCTGTGTAAATGTGATACATTTCACATGAAAATGTGGTTGCAAACAAAGCCCGAGGCAGCTCCTTTTCTTTTTCCGGCTGTTTGAATAGTAACATTGCAAAAAGGCTTTCTAACATCACGACGTGCCCAAACAGATTAGGGTCACCGTTGCAGACCTCTGTGAGAGTTGCAGCGCTTCCTTGATGTCCTATGACACTGTACCGTACCGGCTGCTATTATCTCCCTGTCAGTCCGGCAGCCTACTCTGCGGTGATGAGCTGGCATAACATTAATCGAGAACCTGACTGTGTGGGAGGAAGTCTCCTCCGCAGACTCGCACTGCTGTGTGTACCCTCTCTACCTTTCCAAAAACCACTGAATGTGGGAGCTTCTCGAGCGCTCGGCTCGCCTCTTTAACCATTACGTAATATCCCAGCAGTCTAAGCGATCTTTTTCTGAGCTCCTCTTCACTCAGGAGACGCATGAAGTCAGGTTCAGAGCTAAACGAGCCACTCATGGGTTTTTCCTTCTTTCATTGCATAAACAACATCTGCAGTATTCATATCAGTGCAGTACAGCGAGCAAATTCTACTGTTATATCCAAATTTGATTAAATGAACATTAATAATATAGAATTAAAGTTTCTCATTTTGCATGTTGTCAGTGTTACTTTACATTTGGAGTCAGATACAGTGACAGTGTGACAGAAACAGAAGGCTCTGTGGTCGTCAGGAGGCTGTGTGATACAAGACTGACCTGGTTTTGTTTTGTCTTTGTCGGGGAGTGTTTTTGTGCACAGTGATGATGTAGTGAAATGATGAAAAAAGCTAAATATAAACAGATTTAAATTGTACCATCTTAAGATGTTACTGGATGACATATTGTGGTAAACTGAGCCCAAATAAAACTGCAGAATAGCACATTATTCCAGAACAAGATGCTTTATTTAACGCTCAGATGGAGTGAAGGCAGACTCAGTCGGTTCAAACTTAGTTGGTCTGAACTAGTTCAAACTGCTTCAAACAGCCATATGGATCTAAAAGGGTCAGAAGCAGAGCTCTTCAGAAACAGGTCCTCTTTAAAAATGGACTCATTGATTGGAAAGAGTTTCATGCTGTGATTCAGTGTCACCAGCATCAGAGCACACGTGTCCCAGTAGAAAGATCTCCAGGTGTTATTTACACCTTAACTCAACAATGCAGCTTGAAAGTAGGTTATAAATGATCGGGTGCAGCGTTTGGGATTAAGTGAAATCTTAAGTGTAGGCATCAGAGCGGCGTAAGTGCAGTTTGGACGAGTGCAGATCTGATTGGTGTTGACAGTGGCAGCAGAGGGGGAGTCGGGATTGAGGACACCAGAATACACTTTTGTTCTTTTTGTGGGCGTCATGCATCTAATTCAACGAACCAACTGTGATGCAAGCTGCCCACTTCATAATCACAAAGACATGCCCACCCACGCTTTCCTCTAACATCAAAGTTTCTGTGTAGGTGCCTGTGCTAGATTAGATTCTGGACTGGCGTCCCGGTGCAGAATAAAGCATCCTCACAGCGTTTTCCAAAACTTGGAGCCCACAGACAACACAGATGGAGAGGAAGTTTTATGTTTGATTTCCCGCAGCAATTTGCATTAAATCGTATTTTCTGGTTTATCCTGAGTGTGTGTGTGTGTGTAGTGTGTGTGGTCTGCTTTCTGTCCGGAACCATAGATTTAACTCGTCTGATTTTATTTCCAGTTGCACACAAAGTCGACAGTGGACTCACCAGAGGAATAAATAACTCTATAGGCCACAGATGCAAATGTTAATGGGATATTTTAATCCATAACTTCCTGTAAAACATCCTGTGATGATCCTTGATGGCCTGTTTGCCTTTTCTCCTCTCATGCTGCTCGCTGACGAGCTGTCTGTTCTTTTTGTTTTTGATATGGTTTGAAGGAAATTTCATCTTGGACCAATCTGATAAACAGCAGTTATCTTCTCTCTTTCTCTTTTTTTTGGGACTGGCTCTCATCTCTTTCCCTTTTTACTGCCTCTTTGATGATGGCCAAGCTTTCGCAAAGCTTTTATTCCAATTGCCCAGAAATCGTTTTTTAAAAAACGAGACTCCTTTTGAACAGAGAAAAAGAGCGAGACTCGCACATCAGATGTGATGCCCCCATTTGAGAGGAGAGAAAGGAAAGAAAGACATATGTGATGTTGTTTTTCTTTCCCCTTTTATTCTTCTTCTTCTTCTTCTTTTTTAATTTTTCTGTTTTGCTGTGTTTACTTGAACTTGCTGCTCTGGATTTAATGCTTTCATTATTTCAGTGTTATATTGGATGCCATTGAATTTGTGCATTGAGATGCTTCCTCAGACCCACAATGAGCCTTGACCTTTCTCCTTTGCTTTTAGCAGCGTCCTTGTTTTGTCTAGATTCACTCTTCCGCTTTTAGTTCAACCCTGGAAATTCTTCTGCTAGGCTGACTTTCTTTTCCCTCACACATACAAGGATGTAGACAAAAAACACATTAGCCCACTTACCTTGTCCTCCATTAGCTTGTGCGCCTTATTATGAACACAGCAGCACGAACACTTCTTCTGATTCATGCAGCACTGGACCCAAAATAGACCAAAGGACTTCAGAGTATGAAATTGAGGCCAAGTGTCCCCTAAAAATACCCTCCATATTGTTTACAAGTCAGAGATGGCAGTGACCTGCCAAAAGACTCCACTTTCATGCTCTGTGCAAAGCCAACTCCTATTTTATACGAGCGGCCCATTTCGTCTGGGGTGGAGGTTGTGTGGGTTTCCCAGTATACTCTGGTCTGCGGTGATGGGAACTTTGTGGTTGTGTGAATATAGTGCCGGTGAAGTTTAGGGAATGACCTTTAACCCAAAGGTCGTTTTGCAGGAAAGCTGCTGGAACGTAAATCTGCTCTGATGCTTTCAAGATTTTTGAAATAACTCAGGATCCCCCTTTAAAGAGAGAAAGGGAGGACTCCCAGTCGTCTCTGATTGTGTTTAATTCACTTGAGTCTGACACATCTGCAGCAGCTGGAATGTTTTTCTTGTTTTTTCCTATTAGAGATAACTTTTTTCCCCCAAGAGCAAAACCCCTGAATTCCTCTTTCCTTGCTCAACTGTTATTCCTTGTGTCTGTCTCAGAGAGGAATGTGCTTTGGGAAGTTTTCAACACCTCTGAGACCGAGCAGGAAGAAGGAGGCATTTCTGACTTCTGCAGCAGAATGCGTCGCTAGCATCCGCTCGGCCGAAGCCTCGCAAACAAAGGCTGTTCTGTTTGTGTGAGACGGCGAACGGGAATTTTTTGCAGAGTATCCCTCTGGCTGACTCACATTACATGATCAAGTCAGCGTCGATTAAGCCTCGATGTTAATGTATCATCTTTGAAACGGACCACAGAAGTCAGTCCTGTGATGTAAACAAGCAAAAGGCTCGCACTAAAGACCGAAGTCAGCGCTGCTTTTTTTTATGTCCCCGGTGACAGCAGAGCTATAGGGTAAAGCTTGCCTCTGCTGTTCATAGCCCCTCTGTGTGCTGTGCTACTGTAAGGCCATGATAGGGGTAGCGGAGTGGAAACACTTAGGCAGCGATTTTGGTTGGGAGTCAGGCAGAATCTGTGCCAATTTAACAAGGCCTCCGGCAGAAGGGAGAGAGAGGGAAAAGGGAAAAGGAAGGAGGGGTGGAGGTGAGAGACAGAGGGTTGGGCTTTTAAATAGAAACAGCCTCTCAGACATATATTTTTTTTCAACAGCTCAGACTCTCATCATTTTCTTACCCATTAAAGACTGATAAAGCCAATGATTTCTCAGAGTTGCACAGAAGTTTTTGAGCGGATTCAGAAATGCCACTTCATGAATTAAGTAGCCTTCAATATAATATAAAGCAGAAATAGTAATTGTTTGGGTTTTTTTGATGAGTTTCTGTAATTTTTTTGGCATTTTGTTCAAAAAATCTCTTTACTTATGCCCTAATTAAAATAATTGCAGACTATTTTTAATACTAATTCCCCTCACAGTGTTTGATCCAGCCTAGTGTGTGATCTTTTTATCGTGTGGAGGCATCACTGAACTGTAATGGCTACCATCTGCCCAATATTGTTTATGGTGCACGCTTGTCAAAGTCACTGTTTCTCAAGTGGTAAGTCTGTGAAGGCGTCTCCTAGAGGTGACAGGGAGTACTGCATGTGTGACATGAGGGTGTTTGTAAATAGTGTTGTTAGTTTGAGCAGACATTTATGAGTGAGTGTTTCATTAGAGAGAGACAGAAGCTTTTTTAAAGCGGAGAAGATAAACTTTTGTTGGTGCACAAGTTTTAGCATACAGCTGCCCAGAGAGTCGACACACTGACAAACCTTAAATCTGATATTTAAGAGCAACTTCATCAGTCATCTTCTTCTTTTTTTCTTCTTTTTAGAGTGGAAACTCCTACTGACATCCACCCACATCAGGTCATGTGATGTGTTTTTTAGAAAGGCTTAAAGTTTGGCACTAAAACATTCATACTTTGACCAAAATTTGATTGGATTTCTTTTTCAATTGTTTGGATTTAAATTCATAAAAAGTGCTACGGGGAGGCCACAGCATGATATTAAACCATCAAATAAAACCCACACATTTAATAGATCTACAGTAAAATTAAAGAGAACATTTATTTTTTATCTGCTGTTTTAGCCCTTAAACTGATGCTTGTATCAAAGCAGCTTTAAATAAGCACAGATACAGACATAACCTGCCATCTTATGCTGTGACATCCAGCTCATAAATTATATAAGTTCACAGCTAAAGCTTTCTAACCATGTCACTGTGACTGCTGTGCTGGAAGTATAAAGATACAGATTAAATTTATTAATCCTGAAATTAGAATTGAATCAAGTCAGATTCTCTAAAACTCTTTTACAGGCTCCTTTTAGCTTTTAATTCGATTGCTAAAGTTATAAATAATGTCAAAAAACTAAACCTAAAAAAATTGAAATTCAAAGAAACCAAACTCTGGCTTGGCACTTCATTCCTCATCTCTTCCTCTCTCCTTTCATTTCCTGTCATCTCCCACTGTTGCCTATAAAATTAAACCCGAGATTTTTTTTCAAATCACACAACAGCCAAATAACCACCTAAGAAAGAGGAGGTACAAGGCGTGATGAGATTCTGTATCTCTTATAAAATCTGGCTATTTAACAAATGAAAACGCGGCCCCATGGAGGTAAAAATTCAAGTGTAATAAGATCTGAGATATTGCCACTCAAATCTCTCCTCCCGTGTGGAAGCATGTCGTGACAAATCTGTGAATACAGGAGGAGGCAGATGACAGTGATACAGCCCAGTTTTAAGGTAACACAAAACAAAACCTCGTGCAAGCTGTACTTAGGATTTTGAGAGAAAAGCCAACATGAGCAAGGGATGAGGAAAGATGGAGAAGGCATGGATTTGTCAACTGCAGTGCCAGTAGTTATAATAATATAGTATCAGTGAGCTACTGGAGCCGTGAAGGATAATAGCTCCCTTTAAACAACCACATTCCTGCTCTGCAGTGTTACAGTGACTTCAATTAGATTGATTTCCACTATCATAAAACACATTATTATTTTCATTCTTTTCCCAATTTTACTCTTAATTCTCTCAGTTTGGTCACAGGGGGCATTTGGCAGGCTGTCCTGGTTGTGCTAGCAAGAAACTTGGAGAATAGCCACACACACTCACACAAAGCCACACATAAAAGCCCCCGTTAGTTATGAATCACAGCTGTAATTAAGATGGTTTTATTCCTGGCTCAGAGGAATGTTACAGAAGCATGTGGCCACTTTAAGAAGAAGCTCATCCTGTGAGGCATGTTGATGGAGGATTTACTCATTTCCTTCCTAAAATGACACATTTGCTCATGTTCTTTTTTGCCCAAAAAACGAGGCAGCGGGTCTTCTTCCTAGCGCACAGTTTATAGATAAGTCATTACAAATTCCACAGGCATATTCAGGAAACTATGCGACTCTGAGGTGGGTCTGTGTTTTTGTTTCCTGTACTCCGTCTCTTTGGAGAGTGAGAAACCCACCCTGGCAGTGACTTGAACCACATCTTCCACCTTCGCTCTGCCGCC
>JAPZDZ010000026.1:22232973-22248909 GCA_029783805.1 Acanthurus tennentii | reverse complement strand
GCTGCCATGAATGGAGCTTTCTTTCTTTGCCCACCGAGAGACAGAACTGATTTACCACCAATGATCACAAATGAAAAGAGCAGCCCTGTTGAAAGTATGCACCCTCCTCCACCTCTGTGAGCAGCCCTTTGTCCGTTGGCCTGCGCTCGAGGCTGACACAGGGCACGCTCGTTCCTCGGCAGAATAAAGGTCAACAAAACTCTTAACATCTCTCTGGATATGTGTGTTTTTTTTTTCCTTTGGTACACTTTCTGTTTGGTCAAATGTGAGACCTCAGAGGAGGGACCGCGAGATCTTCTGGCCGACTGACAACACAAACACAGTCATAAAGCAGCGAGGATGGTTTATTTCTTCTGGGCTGAGGAATGCTTCCCGAAGAAGGACAAAGATGGCTCTGCTTACTGACTCCAGTAAATGACATTTTGTGGTGTCATTCAGACGATGAGACATGAGCGTACAAATGTAACAAATGAGGTTGGAACTTAGAAATCAAATGCAAAAAAACTATTTGACTACTGAAGAAGCTCCAAGGCACACTGGGCTGAAAATTAAGAGTCTTTATTCAATACTTGAAAGAACTTTTAAACCAAAACCCTAAATTGCACAAAACTAAACCAAAGTGCACACTTGCAAATTTCTCATGCCACCAAAACAGAATAAAAGCCCTCTATGTCCTCTCTTCTTAGAGTTTTCAGTACTGATTGTCTCTGTGCATTGATGCCTGGCTTATAAGAGCAAAGACCACGTATTTAATTAGCTTACCTCCCCCTTTTTTTGGAATTGGCTTACACAGACAAGCTGATTTATGTCCATATTCATGTATGAGTTGTCGTCTGTGAGGCTGCATGTTGAGCCTCACTTTGGATGAGCTGAAGACCATAATCCTCGCTGAATACTGTAATTTACCACCATGCAGTCTGACAGCCGGGCAAATTACAGGTCTACTGTGATTGTATCTATAACACCTTGAGTGCTGCACTGCGGTAACATGACACTGAACATGGTGGACGAACCGGCTGCACTCTTTCCTCCTGAGGTGATGCCCTTTGGTATGTGGCGTGTCCCTGCCAAATTTTTATAGACATGAGATTATTTATTTTTTCAAAGCCGTAGCACAGAGCACAACTTGTTAGTCTTTGCTTTAATTGAAGGGTATTTAAATTAAGTCTTAATTTACCTCTTGGTGGATAAATGCAGTGGAATTCCTGGCGTGTTTTTGACTGGTTTCGCTGCAGGGATGTAGGCCTCTAACGTGAAAACGGGGGATTTTTTTATACCACACAGCCTCTTGACCTGCATGCCAAGGATGACTTTGCAAGTACCTGATTCCACTGCAAGCTGCCACAGTTTTTCCTCATGCTGGAACTAATGTCTGGACATTTCCCTGTGAAATCTGTTTAAAACCGTTCCAGACCTTCCTGGCACCGCGTGTTGATATCAGATAATGGCTTGTTTGACTTGATGGCCAATAAAACACAACCGACATGCTAGACTGAGTCGTTTCTTGTGCAGGTGAATGGAAACATGTGCTGTTAGGGCTAAATGAGGTCACTGGGAGGTCAGCCAGTGTAATGATGAACAAAAGCACAAGCAGCGATTTAGGAAATGTGATCCTGTGTGGGCAGTGAACTCTCTGTAGTACAACTGCTAACTGCTGCTATGAGGACAAAAACAAGATGGAAATTAGTTACTTTTGGTTTACAGGTGGAAAAGGTTTAGTTTTTATGGCACGTAGAATAACGGATCCTTTCTTGATGTGTAATCTTTTAAACTTAAGGGCAAAAAGGGGACCACGCGGCATGAAAATAGGAATTATTGGCTGTTTAAGGACGCTTTTTTCCCCCTGATTACAGAAATTAATAAAGAGACAGTTTAAATGAAGTTCACAGTGTTTCTGTTTGATCTCCGTCCTCTTTGATCTGTGTATTTCTGGCTTATTGTTCTGTTATTTCAGTTTTCCTTTGGAATTTCATCACCGGATGAAATTTCCAGTCATCTGTGCAGCTGCAAGAAGCTTCATGATATACTGTGACAACACTCTTTAAGTAGATATCCATTATGGGACGCAGTGAGTGAAGGCACACACATGTTACCAGGTGCACAGCCTTATGACTCGGCCTCATCATTTAATTAGCTTCTGTCATTCAAGATGATGAATACATCAGCTTTTTTCTTTGTTTTTTTTAAATATAGTCTTCTGTACAGGAGCTCATATGACAGATGTTTTATTCTACGTGTGGGCGGTTTGATAGCTTTATCAGATTGCACCTCTACATCTGAGCTGTGCTGTAAAGACCTTTCAGACCTGCACTTCTGCACATAAATCTGACAGCATTTTAAAATGTCTGTCTCCTGTCTGAATAAGCAACCTGGTCCATTTGCTTAAAAGTCATAACAGCAATCTCAGTAGGTAGAACTTTGTAAGATTTCTGTATCACTGATTGGATGCTGCTGGATTCTCGTAAATGCTGCAACAATGCAAGGTCAAATATGCAGGGAGACAGTAAATCAGGTTCTATCGCCCTCTACGGATAAAATAAATTTATGATCCCAGTCATTGTTTTTTATGCACAAAATCAATTTAATAAAGGAAATACCATTAAAGGGGCAATTTTAAGATGCTGGTGGGATTGATCTTCTCACGTCAGATTAGAAAATTATTTTTTGCCCCTTGCAGTGCGGCCGTGGCAAAAAAGGTTTAAACAAGCCTCTTATGCTAATAATTGGACCAAAAGTCGCTCTGTGTATTTCAAATGTTCATTTATGCCGACTACATGAAGCATGATATCCTGACATTCAGTGCTTTTAAATATTCTTTCAGCAGCATTATGAGACTGTAGTAATGTGAAAATGAATCAGTAGCTTCATCATAAGAAATGTGAGCCAGCGTCCTTCGTGCTCACTGTGGTCATTAATTAAGGCCCCGGTGGCAAAATAAGTTTTAATATCCATTAGTAATTCAGCTGGTAGGAGAACATAAAACACTGTTCCTCCTTCCTGTTTTAAGTCACAGCTGTTCTGTCTCTCCTGTTATGCCTGAAATACGCCATGAGGAACCTGTGAATGGCGAAAAAACCAAATCACTTTATCAGATAGATGAAGCCCGTAATGTTGAGTATTCTATGTTTAAAAAAGGACTCCAGTGTGTTAACTGGATTCCTGTTTGCCCCACCCCCAACCTCATCAGGGCTGCTCAGTCGCACCACAACAGGTTTGACTGGAAATCTGTTTGAAATTCAGCAAGAAGCGTGTTTGAGCACGAGTGTTTTCATGTGCTTTGCCTCCAGCGTAACATGAATTAATTGTTAGTGTAATCATTTCAGTGTCTAGCCTGGCAATTTCTTTATTATAGCAGGAAGTATACGGTGTACATAAAATGTAGCTGCTAATCTAAAATGATTTTCTCCTGCAACACACGTCCTTGCAGGGATGAATTTGTGCCCCATTAGAGTTGAAGCTTCCCAGTGCCTCGCTTTGTTGACTCTCACTTGTGAATAAGCAACATTTATCCCGGATAAAGTAGAGAGTGTTGTTTCCATTTGTCCTGCAGTGTAGATAGTAGAGACTCTATATAGTCCAACAGGAAACACAGCAGTATTTTTCTAAGAGTACATAGCAGCACTCTTTTCAAAGGACTGTTGTTTGCAGACCGTTGGAGCTGACTCTCATCCACATACTTGTGTTTAGGAGGTTGGCGCTCTCATGTTTTTTGGAGCCGGGAACGCTGCAGCTGTCGAACAGACGTTTGTCGAGCGCGGGTTTACTGGAGAGCCTGAGGAGAGGGCAGCGAGGCTTGGGTTTCTGTTTTCTTTGTGGATCGGATGACCTAAGATGGTGTCTTGCGAGGAACATTCCGAATCAGAGACGCTGCCGTTCCGAAATCCCGTTTGATGGACCTCGGACCTCTTATTTCTCAACACGCATGCACACACGCTGCCTCGTTTGTCATCTGAAAAATTAATCTAGAAGGCAAACAGTCCCTCTTTTGTACGTGGTGCTCTGTCTCCTGTGGCTGGTATCCAGTTCTGTAACGAGCAGCAGCTGGCTCAGAGGCCTGTACTTGGGAGCTGCATCCCTCACCCTGATGAATGTGTCATTTGTTGCTTGTTTAGCACTCGCTTTTGTTCAGACTCTGAACCATCCTCTGTCATATACACAATACGGGACTGCAGTTTGTGTAGCCCACTTATTAATGGTGCAAAAACCCTCGGCCTTCATGACTGTTAGATTTTGGAAAGAAAAGAAAATGGTTCTTGGAAGGCACCTGAGCATTTGTAGCCAGTGAAAGTTCTCGCATTCTTGAGTAGTACTTAATAGTAGTTCCTGTTACACCACAGTCATCAAATACAGGTTGGAAGAATTCCCCCCGTGGTTGTTTTTAGTGCTTTATCTGCAGGAGGAGGGTAGTAATAATGCAATGACTTCAGGATTGACATCCAAGCCGAATGAAGTGATGTCTGCCGATGACTAAAGTGGAAACTGTTGCTCACCTACTTCCAAATGAAAGAAGAGGCATTCTTTGGTGTGTTCTGACTATAAGTTCTTTCATGTTTTATCCTTTTTGTTGCTTGTATATAGAAAAAGATTTTTTGTGAAAGACTGTTTTATTCAGGCAAGTGCTTTATTTCATGGTGGCTGCAGTTAAAATTCTCTCTCCTCCTCCCTCCTTCAGCTTTCCCAGACACTGTATCTTCATAATTGGCGTGTCAGTGGCTGTGGAATGTTGGAGAAACTGTTTATCATAAACTACAGCACAGAAGCATTTTTCTTTTGTTCCCTTGTGAAAAATACTCGTGATGGAGTAACATCTCCAGAATTGGGCTGTAATGCACACTCAAATGTTTTTGCCTAGCTCTTTTGTAAATAGAACAAATCTACACCAACACAAAATGTTAAATGTCACACTCTGCTGAAGTGACTGGCTGGGTGAAAAACAGTTTTCTTCCTTTTTTTTTGCCCTTGTTTTTCCCCTTCAATGGCCTCTTCCCCCCTCTCAGTTAGTGGGTTTCCTGTCCCAACTGGAGCAAACCCAGAATGTCCAAAGAAGGATTGGGTCCAGTTGTAGTAGGAGGACCAGTTTGTGACGTCAGAGCACCAGAGAGTCACACGGGCAGGAGGTCATAACAAGCATCAGATGTCTGTCTTTCAGCATAAATTGTAAATTGAAGCATGTGTGATTGTAATTGTGCATTAGCTCAGAAATACCAATAAAAGGGAAAGGAAGCATGTGCATCGGCTAGTCTGGCCTGCAAGCTAAACAAAAGAACATTAAGAGCCTCAGAAGAAACAAAAGGCAGGAGAGGATAAGGGAGGGAGGAGTGAGCGTCCTCTGATTTAAATGATAAGCTGCAATTTGATCTGTAATGCTTGGAGTTTGAGCCAGAGGACCAGAGAGTTCACCAAGAAGAGAAATGCACATTAGGATCATTATGGACCTTCAAGTGCCTTTTGTATCTTTTGATATAAACTTGAAAGAATCCACGATTACGTTACAGTTCTTCCCATGGTCCCGTCAAAATGAGTAATCAGTTTAGTTTTTTGGAGCAAAGGTTTTAAATATACACAGAACCTTTAATGGCTTTGAGTACTTGAAGGTAAAGTGCCCGAGTGTTTAACCTACCTATAGCCGCTGTGCATGCTTACTGTGTTATCTGTCTCTTGTAATGTCAGCGATTTCTCCAGGACTGTGGGAGCTGGCACGGGGGGAGGAAACGGAGGTGAGGGGAGGGCTGGAAGTGCACACAGCCACTGAAACTGGGTTAGGGTCACTGAGTTTTTCTGCAATTATAATGCATAACGCTGGGGAGTGATACTTTAAAGCTTTATTAATTTAATCTGTTGACACAAATGCCCCCTTGTCAACAGATTAAATTAAGTCTATAGACATGAACATCAAGAAGAAATATGCATAGTGTTGTTTTTTTTTTTAATTGGAAGATTTTCTTTTACATTTAACTCGTGTTTTGTTCCACTGTGCGTCTGTATCTTACCTGACCTTGGTTAGAAAATACTTTGCGGAAGGTAATTTCTGACCATAACAAAGTTCAGCTAAACGAGTGATTTATTAGACTCAAAATCAGTGTTTCTTGTCTTTTGCCATATATCAGGGGATGTTGTTAAACAGTCAGTATCTTGGGTGTAAATGCCTCACAGTTTGAAACATGACGGGGGCCTCAAGGACGAAGTAGAAGAGGATTATTGTGAGGTGCAGTTGACGGAGGCGTGTTTATCTTAAACAAACTCAGAGGCAGATGATAAAGAAATCCCATCGCTCCTTCTGTTTACCTCGATCTGTTGTCCAAACTGTCAGTACCTGCATGGGAACTCTCGTTAAACCCATCATGTTTGTTATCTGGCTTCCAGGTGTGCTGAGCACTGGCCCCGTGTGGAGTACGATTTCACAGCCTTTTCTGCCCACACAATAGTAGTCGGGTGAACAGAGCGCTGCCTCAGGCGCGATGACAGAGTCTGATTCATAATGTGTACAAGGAAAAGTTGTGTTGCATAATCAAAGCAATCACAGTCGACTCTTAAACATAAAAGTATCAGTGCTAAAATTCATTGTTGAGCCCTTTCAACTAAACTGTTATGAGCCGGTTTCCTGTAAGTTCATAAAATGTTCAGTCATCATTGAGATCCTTAAAATTAAAACTTTAATTATCTTACTTTAAAAAGGTCAATGTTAATGAGTCCATGCACAGCCTGGAATATAAGTGCACTTTTTAGGGAGTTGGAAGCCTGTCATTGTAAAAACCAGAATGTCAATAACATTAAAAGAGCCTCTGGTGACATTTTTTCCTGTTCCAGTAACCTCAATAACTATGGGAAGTGTAAATATATATGGTATTTAAAAATGCTCTGACACCCTCCGGCACACAGACCATGACCAGATTGTTTTAACATGGAGGAAAGTTCACTTAATGCTTATTAGCTGAGGCCATTATGGAGCTGGTTTTTCCTAGTCTCAGAGAGGAATTCCCATTAAAGATCATTCATTAAGACCCACTGTGATAATTTCTTTCTCTCTCTTTTTTTTTTAATAGAGGATTTCTAAAGCTCCGTGCAGGGAGCATGTAGTACGATAATAAGTGTTGCACTTGGGAGATGTTTTACAGACCACTGATGTGCTTCAGGCATGGAAATGATGTCTCCCTTATTCCCCTCCGTTTGACTCTGTACATCTTGCCCACACCACAGATTTGGTCCCGCTGATGAAGTGATAATAAGCTCGACGTAATATGGATGGACTGAATGACCAATCAACCAAACTTCAGTGTTGAAAGAGATTCTGTTTTTAGCCATGGTTGCTATTATGTGATATTTCTATTAGGCTTGCTGGTGAGTTAGGTACTTCCTTTTTCCTTTTTTGTATTTAACATTTAGTTGTTGCAACATATGGCTTTGCAACAGCACAGATATAATTTTATATACATGTATTCTTTCATTTGAGTTTACTGAAATTATTGCTCTTTTTTATCTTCATACAGGCACACTCTTATTACAGACAAAATTGCTTCTGCTTTGCCTCTGCTTCAAACACACAAAGCAGCACTCCAGTTGCAAGGATTTTGTTTTCCGTAGTTCTTTATTTTTTAAACTGATTGTGAACTCCTGCTGCTTGTGCCTGCTTCAAGCAGCCAGAGGGGTTGTGCTCTCAATTCCTCTGAAAGGTTTTTTTTTCAACGAGGTGGCTTTACTGTTAATTATCCTATGTCTTAGGAAATTTAATGTTGGCTTAACCTAATTATCCAAAGGTTTAAGATCAGTGGATAAATACTGGGTATGATCTCAAGGTCAAACTTAAGATAATGACTCAAGAGGCACTGTGGGGAATGTAACACTACTCATCTTCAACAACCATGTCTTTGATTTCTACAATCACTGTGGTTTATTTTTACATGCATACCTCCCATATCTTCATAAACTGGTTATTTTTAAAATGCCTTTTCTTAATCCTCTTTATCTCATTGACATATTATTTATTTATCATTAGACTCTTCTAATGTCCTTTTCTTTTCTTCCAGGATTCCGCAAAATCAGCCTTGATGATCTGCGCAAGGCCTACATCGTCAAGGATGTGCAACAGTACATCCTCCACAGGCTTGACCAGGAGGAGGCCCTGAGGCAGCACCTTACCAAGGAGACAGCTGAGATGCTCAACCAACTCCACATCAAGAGCAGTGGCTGCTTTCTCTACCTGGAGCGTGTGCTGGATGGCGTGGTGGAGAACTTTATCATGCTCCGCGAGATCCGTGACATCCCTGGCACTCTCAATGGCCTCTACCTGTGGCTCTGCCAGAGACTGTTTGTCAGGAAACAGTTTGCCAAAGTCCAGCCCATCCTTAATGTAATCCTGGCCACTTGTAGGCCACTCACGGTCAAGGAACTGTACCATGCAGTCTGGACCAAAAACATGACACTTACCATGGAAGAATTTCAGAAAAAGATGGACATTCTGTCAAAGTTGTTGGTTGATGGCCTTGGGAGTACTAAAATCCTTTTTCACTACAGTTTTGCTGAATGGCTGCTGGATGTGAAGCACTGCACCCAGAAGTACTTGTGCAATGCAGCAGAGGGACATAGAATGCTGGCAATGAGTTATACTTGCCGGGCAAAGCAGCTGAAACCACTCGAAGTGCAGGAATTTGCGTTACACCTTGTCAATTCTAATCTGCAGATTGAGCCATTTAATCTGGCTCTGTGGATGGTTTGGAACGGAACTCCTGCTAAAGACTCTCTGACCACCTCCATACCAAGAGAACAAGAGGTCCTGCAACTTCTGGTCAAAGCTGGAGCCCATGTAAACAACGAGGATGACCATGCGTCGTGTATTGTGCAACAGGCCCTCGAAAGAGAGGACTCAATACGGACATTACTCGACAATGGGGCATCTGTCAACCAGTGTGACTCCAGTGGGAGAACTCTATTGGCTAATGCTGCATACAGTGGAAACCTTGATGTGGTCAACTTGCTCATATCTAGAGGGGCAAACATGGAGCTAGAAGACAACCATGGACAGACGGCACTTACTCTTGCTGCAAGACAGGGCCACACTAAAGTAGTAAACTGCCTAATTGGTTGTGAGGCCAACATAAATCACACAGATCATGATGGATGGACAGCTCTGCGCTCAGCAGCTTGGGGTGGACATTCAGAGGTTGTATCTGCTCTGCTTTATGCTGGTGCCAAAGTGGACTGTGCTGACGCTGATGGTAGAACTGCTTTGAGAGCTGCAGCTTGGGGAGGCCATGAGGACATTGTGCTGAACCTTCTACAACATGGCGCTGAGGTCAACAAGGCAGACAATGAAGGAAGAACAGCTCTCATTGCTGCAGCATACATGGGACACAGAGAGATCGTTGAGCACCTCTTGGACCATGGGGCCGAAGTCAATCATGAAGATGTGGATGGGAGGACTGCCCTCTCAGTTGCTGCTCTCTGTGTTCCTGCAAGTAAAGGCCATGCTTCTGTTGTGAGCCTTCTGATTGACAGGGGAGCAGAGGTTGACCACTGTGATAAAGACTGCATGACCCCTCTCCTTGTGGCTGGCTATGAAGGACATGTTGATGTAGTTGATCTGCTTTTGGAAGGTGGTGCTGATGTGGATCATACAGACAACAATGGTCGCACTCCTCTGCTTGCTGCTGCGTCAATGGGCCATGCCTCTGTTGTCAACACATTACTTTTCTGGGGGGCTGCTGTTGATAGCATCGACAGTGAGGGAAGGACTGTGCTGAGCATTGCATCTGCTCAGGGTAACGTGGAGGTGGTCAGAACTCTGCTGGACAGAGGTTTAGATGAGAATCACAGGGACGATGCAGGCTGGACCCCGCTACACATGGCTTCATTTGAGGGTCACCGCCAAGTATGTGATGCCCTTATCGAGCAAGGCGCTCGCTGTACAGAGGTTGATAATGATGGTAGAATACCGCTGATATTAGCTTCACAAGAGGGACATTATGACTGTGTGCACATTCTTCTGGAAAACAAGTCAAGCATTGATGAGAGGGGATATGATGGGAGGAATTCTCTCAGGGTGTCTGCACTAGAAGGCCACAGGGACATTGTTGAACTGCTGCTGAGCCATGGTGCTGATATAGATTTCAAGGACGCAGACGGACGGCCAACACTCTACATATTGGCACTTGAAAATCAGCTAGCCATGGCAGAGTATTTTCTTGAAAATGGGGCAAATGTTGAAGCCTGTGACACTGAGGGTAGAACAGCCCTCCACGTGTCCTGCTGGCAAGGGCATGTTGAAATGGTGAGGCTGCTGATTAACTATCATGCTGATGTGAATGCCTGTGACAATGAGAAGAGATCTGCCCTTCAGTCTGCTGCGTGGCAAGGACACACAAAAGTCGTGCAGTTTTTGATAGAAAATGGCACGCACGTAGATCATACATGCAACCAGGGAGCAACAGCACTAGGCATAGCTGCACAAGAGGGTCACATTGATGTTGTGCAAATACTTCTTGAAAATGGTGCGGACCCCAACCACGCTGATCAGTTTGGACGCACAGCAATGAGAGTGGCAGCAAAAGGTGGCCACTCTATGATCATAAAACTTTTGGAAAAGTATGGGGCCACGACTCTAAATGGCTGCAATCCCTCCCCAGTACATACCATGGAAGAAAAAAACCCATTGTCTGTGACTGGTAAAATGCAGTCCCTCACCATTAAATCTAGTAGTTCTGGCAGCACTGGGGCAGGAGATATGCAGTCGTCGGGACGTGGTCTACCTAATGGACCTGTCCATGCTTTCAGTTCGCCATCAGAATCTCCTGACTCTACAGTAGATAGACAGAAATCCTCCCTGTCAAATAACTCTCTCAAGAGTTCAAAGAACTCCTCCTTGAGAACCACATCATCCACGGCCACAGCACAAACTGTGCCGATCGACAGTTTTCATGGACTGACATTCACAGAACAAATCCAGCAGCATTCACTGCCTCGCAGTCGAAGCAGACAGTCTATTGTGTCGCCTTCCTCTACAACTAAGTCCATTGGTCAGCAGCCAACATCTCCATCCAATGACTTTGACTGGTCTCAGTTAAAGCCTAGTCTCAAGTCAACAAAGGGAAGTAAGACCGGAAATGGGACATCAAATGGTAAAGGAGCACTGGGAGATAAGAAAAAAGTCAAGAACAGTGGATCAACCCAGGGTCAGGTTCTGGAGTACGAGATGACACAGTTTGACAAGAGGATTGCCCTCAACAAATCAGTTGCAAACATTGCAGTGAAGGATCCCCATTGCAAGATCATGATTGGTGGTTCAGTTCGGCAGGAAAGGGGGCAAGGCCAAGATCAATTTTTCATCCAGCAGCAGAGCTGTTCTGAGAAGAAGAGAAACGGCATCATGACCAACCCCAACTATCATCTACAGGGTAATCAGGTTTTCCTGAGTAGGGTCTCAGTTCCTCGGACTGTACAGAACAGAGGGCACCAGGATGTTCTAGAGAACTATCCCATAGGGGAAACTGAGCTAAGCCTTAAACAAGCCCTGAAACTGCAGATTGAAGGATCAGACCCTGGGTTTAACTACAAAAAGGAGACTCCATTATAGCTGGTAAGAGAAAACCTTTAAAAATATTCGTCCAGTATGTGCTCTTGTTAAATAACACCAAGCTTTCGCCGCAAAGTTGAAATTAATGTAAGGTCGACAGCACATAGGCAAACCTGTGACTTGTCTGTTTGTTGACAGTGGCTAATGTAGAGGCTAATCATTGACTTTTAGTTAATACTGGATTGCAGTCAACACAATCAACATTATTTGGATTTTATCAGACTTGCATGAAGAATGCCTCAATCAGGATAAACATTGTTTATCCTCCCAAACAAAACATTAACTCAAGTCATTCCTATACTGTTTCAGATGTCTTGAATGCCATTCGTCATGCAGACATTGGAGGGAATGTGCCAAAGCAACTGTTTTCATCTGCATTAATAAGAAATATAAGATTTTTTTTTCATCAGTGGGAGACCTCAAAACAAAACCTAGGGATGATTGTTGATTGCTGCCTAATGCTTATGTGAACTGATACATCAATGTGCCTACATCTGTTACAGCGTTCTTCATGTATTCATGCAAACTATCATTTTAATTTAATGTAATGCTATTTAATAAACAGTGTATGCACTTTTAAAAGAGTTAAATGATAAGACATGCATTTGTTCTATTCACTTTGTATCCCATCCATGTTTTATCAAAGTAATTGTTTGAGAGAAATATACCAATGCTTTTTTTTTTTTTATTATTTTATATTATGTTTGTTTGTCTACTTTTTCCTCACTGACAGCAATGTACCACTGAGTACATTGTCACAACCACAGGACATAACAGTAACTGATGCCATGGTATGAATTTAAATGCATTGATAGTCTGCCTTTCCAGAGACCCCAAATAATCTGTGTTAACCTTGATTAGTGTGTTAAACCTATGTTGTGTGTAATATGTTAATAGCTTTTGCGAGTTACTTCACTAGCATAAACAGCATATTTATTTTTGGAAAAAAGCCACTTTTGCTGCATTTTGTCTTGCATTACGCTCTACCATGGTGCTGTGTTCAGAAGTTGCCTGCAGTTAATTTGACTCCCAGTTTTGTTGGCTTTGTGCTTTTGTGTATTAATACAAATATCTAAGAAAGAGGGAGTTTCATTGAAAATGTAAAAAAAAAATCATTTTGTCCCTATGGGATTTTTAAGTTGCCTGTGTGTTATTATTTTGTGTGTGCATAAAAATATTTAAAAAAACTCATTGTGTACCGTCAGCAAAAGTTTGGTGCTAAATGCAGCGATTTCAAGTGAAAGCAGCGATTTAAAGAAATGCATTTGTCTGCGGTTATATGTATAATCTACTGCAATGCAAGAAACAAAAATTCAAGCTTTGTTTCCTTGTTATGTGGTTAACTTCCAGTAATTACTGCTGGATTTTTCAGGGGCATGAAACAAAACGGCTCAAAAGGGTTCAGCCATTAAGACAACTCATAGCTGTGAATGATATAGTTTGAAATGCCGAGTTGTAAAGCCAAAGTTGAAACGACGTAACTCTGTCCCACCTTCTCCCTTTTGAGAAGTCGAATATCAGCTCAACAGGACTTAATCCCACGGGAGATGGAGGGGAGGAGGTGCTCGACTGTGATGCCGAGGGAACCGAAACATCTGTTTCTCATGAACTGTGTGGAGCTGCGTTAGCGTTTACAGACTGTGTCATATTTTTGCAGGCTTTCATATTGTCAACAGTGAGCTATTTTTTGCCAAGAACTGGGATTGGGAGTAGAAACCTATCGCATGCACAAACACTTATAAGCCCTAGTGAAAGCGCTCAGCTCTTCAGTACTACAGTAGCTCAAACGTATGCCATGAAGGGTCAATAGAAGGAATCAAGGCAGGATCGGGTTTAGAAACAGTGTTGGAAAACATACTGTATAGTCTTATGAAGCAGTTATCTTGTTTGTCTTGACTGTGTTTCGTCTGTCATCTTTGATTTGACTGTCAGTGATCGGTTTGTAAATAGCTTACCATGTACATTCAACTTTCATTTCAAAGAATTCCTGTATTATATGAAGTGGAATTTTCTGATGTATATTAAAGTGCTTAATAAACATATTTGCTTTATTGCTGAAAAAGAAATCTTTTGCAAATCTCTTTATAAGTAAATGGGGCCTGATGTTAACAAAATGCATGGAACTGAAGAATACAATAAATTATCATAATGGCAGTCAGGATTTGTTATTATGGAGGCAGAAGGACGTTTAAATTATTGTCTGGTATCCAAAGCTGTACTGAAGGCAGTTTTTTACTTCTTTGGCTTGCTAGTCAGAGTGCCAAGTATTTTTAAATTCAAGGCTGCCTGATTGAAATGTCTGGGGCAGAAAAGGTTTCGTTAGCACCGATGCTCCATTGACATTTTTGGCATTTTTCTTTTTAAAGATAACTAATAAAATAGACAGCCAAAAGCGAGATTGGTGATTGAGAGGAAAATGGCAACTCGCACTAAAAACAGACAAATCTGCAGTGATTGTTTTTCTCTTTTGCCACAGATATTCTTTCCATTTTCGGTCAGCCAACAGTTGTTTCCTTCAGAGCCAGAGGACTTATTTTATCCACTGAAGTGTTTTTTTCCCCCCTGCATCGAGACTGCAAAAAAACCACAGGCTATGCTGTTAATACCCACCTCAGTGTTGGTCATTTAATGGTGGAGGGCCAAACCAGGACACTGCAGGCATCACAACACATGGATCAAGCTGAAGTGGAACAGACAAGTGTGCCAAGTACTATCACCGCCCCCTTCCAGTTCACTCAGTTCATCTCAGACAAACAGGAGCTGCACAAGGGATCAAATAGAGAGATGGTTCAGTGGTTTGAGGATTTGTTTAGGTTCAACACACATCTTATGAAATCTTACAAAATTGCATACTTTACATATTAGGCACTGTAACCAGATCCCTCTGCTGTCATTATGAATCATGTCATTTTAAATCCAAAAAAGATGTGTGGAATTTTAGATACAAACTTCAGCTGAGTCGCAAATGTATAGAAATGAATGAGCAGCATTTAAGCTTTTGGCCTAAACACCAAGGATTCGATGAACTTGTTACACTGACTAATTAGTCTTGGTTACCGTCATGCAACGCTTCATGAAAAAATGTGCGAGAGCAGCCAAAGTGCTCTTAAGATTTTTGGACTTTGAGTGCAGCCTTGTCTTTATGTTTTGAGAGGGTGGGTGTTAATGAGTAGACCATCTGTTACTGATGTCATTTAGTTCGTACTGTCCAAGCCTGGAGGATCTCCTCATGAACCATCTGCCAGTGGCCACATCTGGTTCTTCTCCACCCATGCCCTTGTTTTGGATACAGTGCTGACAAGCTCCCACGCAATATACACAACATGGCGACAGTTGTGGCCAGCTTGTTCTGAACACAACCTTAAAAACCCAATAGCCTTCATCTATTTGCCATAAAGAGCCATTCAGATCAGGTTTTCATCCCAGGAAAACACTTGAGAAAAAGAGTTTTCTGATTAGCACTTTTTTTTAAAGTGAACTCTGCTGCTCTGTTGTTCGGTCGTACTGAAAACCTGCATTCAAGTGGCTTCAAACTGGCTCGAGGTAATTATCAAACCAGAAATGCTGCTGATTCTCATGTCTTTGTGTAGAACATTTTTTTCCCCAGCCAGCCTTTGGAGGAAGAAACTTGACAAGAAAGCAAACGCAGAAAAGACATATTTGCAATTTGGCAGGGTTTTATGTAGCATGCTTTTTTTTCAACTCTCTGTGATCACATTTCTCGTGTCTCACTGTAGCTCATCATACAGAGCACAGACGTTGTCACAAGACAGTGATACATAAGCCTTTTGGACAAAGACTGTGTGTGTTACAGCCACAGAGATGATGAGACCTGGAGATGTCACTGAGGATTTTTAAGAAATTTGAAAACTGAAGTAAAGCTGGCCAAAAGCTGAAAAAAATGTGAAAATTCAAATGAATCCAAAGTAATGTGACTATATATGAAAGAGCAAACAACATAAAAAGAGCCGATGTGTATGTGTGTAAATCAGTTTTTTTATAAAGAGATTTCATTTTTCTTTCATTAACATATTCCCGATCATACACAGCCATTGCTCAGTGAGAAATGTCACACACTTGAGTTGATGTATTGTAGTAGCCTATTAAATTAACGCAACAGTATGCAAGATTGTACTTGTAATTTGGCATGCCCAGTTGCTAAGTGCAGTGCCGCTATTGGAAATACAAATCCTGGGTTTCTGTAGGCTGCTAATATTGTCACACATAACGTGCATGCTATAAAAAAACATGTCTGCATCATAGTGTTGTTTTACAAATCTGTCTTTGTCATAGGTTCAAATATTTGCTTTGCAGCAGCCAAAGTTTGCATAGGGTTTGCACACAACTTAGCAGCATGCTAAGCTAACATA
>JAPZDZ010000026.1:22194058-22206952 GCA_029783805.1 Acanthurus tennentii | reverse complement strand
CTTGAGCCACATCTGCCCAAAGAAGGTCAAGATTCTGCAAAGTCAACATGAGACGGGTTTGTACTTTGTAAGTTGGCTGCAAAAAGAGAAAATATGCAGTTTGGAAGCAGCTCAGGTGTTTGTTGATGCATGTCATGCCACCAGGAACTGCAGTAGCAGCTTGCAGTAATCAGAGGAACAACTTTGTAGGAACAGCACAACACTTAGCAAATGAAGGCAAGACAGAGAAGAAAAACAGTATCAGAAAACTTTCGACCACCATCTTTTATCCCCATTTTCATTGCAGATGACCAGGAGGAGAGAAATGGCTCAGTGGTTCACACTGTAACCTTGCAGAGATGAAGCTCCTGGGTGATTATCGGCTGGTGTCGGGGCCTTTTTTGAGGAACTTTTATGCTCTCTCTGAGCTTACGTGGGTTTCCTCCAGATGCTTCAGTTTCTTCTTCTTTCTTCTTCTCTTACTATCAAAAAACAAATACAGCCTCTTTAACCAAGGAACTGTCTAAGAGCTTGCATTGGTCCCTGGGTGCCGCACCTTGCTGCCCACAGGGCCCCCTCAGGGACGAATTAAATGCAACAAACAAGTTTCATTACGTGTTTTGAGCATAACTCAATTTGACAATAAAGAATCGGCTTCCTCTTCTTCATATTTCCACTGTGGCTTCTGGGAGAAAAACATTAGCTACAGTGCAATGGAATGCTTAAGCAACATATTTGGCTCTTGTGCGGCAGAGCAGTGAAGTCATGATCACAGTTCGAGGTTGTGTTGAGACACCACAGCTGGATTGTATTTCTTATTTCTTGAAAGGATGACAGGGATGCGATAACTGATGTCATTCGAAGGGAGAAGAGGAGGTGGGGGATCGTGAAAGACGAGTAAACTGAGGCATAATTATGCAGTAGGTTATGTATTCAAACGGGGAGTGCAAAGACTAGATAATTGCATGATGGGATGTGAGAAACCTTCCTGACGTGGGAAACAGGAGAGCGGCGCGTATGGAAAATAGATTAGTGATACATGAGGATCCTTTTCTTGAACTTTCATCATTAACATCCGAAACGTCTGTCTGAACTTGACAGTGTCGAGCAGAAAGCGCGGCGGAGATTTTTTTAATGATCCACATTAACATTTTCGCTGCTCACATTTAAAAAAAGTTCCTCCTCCAGTCTCAGCGAGTTTATCTTTTTAATTTCAGCCAAAGGATTAAGAGGTTTCTCCTCTCAGGGCCGGGAAAATTTAACCCAACCTTTGATCCTTTCAAGTCCAGCTCGATAAAGTTCAAAATGCACGTTGCGAAAAGCTCAAGGCTGATTTTTTTTTTGGAGCTTTTGAAGGGCTGACATTTTAAAGACATGATTTTTACCCAAGGATAGATTTCTCCTATTGAGAATAACATGTCAGTGTCATTCTGTTGTTTTTCTTTGTCCAAACCAAAGTTAAAAGTTTACACAGACAGTTTTGTGTGTGTGTGTGTGCTCGGTGTGTTCGATGACCTCTGAGCCTGAACGTTATTAAAGCTTAACATCAGAACTTCATCGAAAAGTCTTTGTTTTCTTTAACATTTTGCTTTTTTCACCTGGCAGTGGTGCCGTGTTGTGGCTTTGTCTTGCTGCTTTTAATCACTCTGACTCCGGTTCTTACCCTCTCAAGGCTTTTCCTTGACTTTGTGATGTGATGAAAAGCCTACGGGGGGTGGGGGGGGGACACAAAGTTGAGCGAGCTGGTCTTTGATCAAACCTCAGCTTGAAAAAGCTTGATGCACTCATAAAACGGTTGATGATTCCTCGATTGCACCAACGTTTAGCTGACGGCTGCTGCAGATGTTTCCTGGGTGTCCGGCAGAGTGGGGGGGTGGGGGGGTGGGTTTAACACCCAGGGGGTACCTGTTAATCCAGGGGAATGGTGATTACATCTATCACAGGCTGCCCCCCCCTCACACACTCAAAGTTCAACACAAAGTTCCACTCATTTGGAAAATATCAAAGCAGCTCTTTCCTGAACTCGAGCTGGATGACGAGGTCGAATGTGCCGACTGATTGCAGCGACTGTATCGTGTGGAACGATCGCCTTATCACATCTGTGTGCACTGACCAGACCCCCCCACACACACCCTTTTAACATCATGTGACTCCACAAAGAGAGACTAACAGGAACTTTCAGGTCTTTTTAAGCTGTGCAGCCGAGCAAGAGTGCAGTAATGATCAGAAATAAGTGTAAAAATTAAAAGTGGCTTCATGCTCAGACAAAGTGTGAACCTTAAATAATTGAAGTTATTCATCTGAGGGGGAGTTTTTGAGGACTTTGATTAAACTGAGCAAGAGTTCACCTCGCAAAAAATAGAAAACATAAATATAATGCGACTCGATTTAAAGTGGAAGTGATGAAAGAGATGTGAGATAATGAAAATTCATCTGAGTAAAAATGAGCAGGATGACATGCAGCGATAAAGGGGTATTTAGAGTTTCACTAAAATTCAATCTAGAAATACTGCTGATCTTATCTCAACAATGAAAGCTGAAATTTGTAAATGTCTGCCTGCTGTGTTGTGTAATACTGTTGTATAAATAATTTTTTAATATTCTTGCTTTGCGATAGCAGATGATGATGCATCTCTCTCCACCTCCAAGCACTTGGATTTTGAGTGTAATTTTGTTTGCCAAAAAAAGAGAAAAACAAAGCAAATTTTAATCACCAAATAAAGGAAAAATAACTTCTGCATCAGATGTTTTTACAGTGCATTCAGCTCTCTGCACGATCGGGGAAAACAAACCTTCGGTCGCACGGTTTGAACCTGTAAAATGTTTACATGCTGAATATGTTTCGTCTCTGTTTGAAAAAGACAATAACAAGAGTTCAGCGTCGTTAAAAAAGGTCCCATCAGCACCGGCGTCACCTGCGAACCTTCTCATTCATCACCGTGACATTTGTGTCGAGCTCATCTGAGTGGCAGGCGCTCATTATCCCAGCATGCAACATGCCATTTAAAGATAAGGGACAATTATACAGTGCACACAACGGCTTATTGAGCAGCTCTCTGCGACCCTGACACAGCCATCTTTGTCTAATCTGTGTTCCTTTTGAGCGGCTATTAATATCTCATCACCTGTCGACTGATATGTTTACGTTAATTAGAGGAGATGTGAACACCAGGAGAGATCTGCGGGTTTGTTGTCAGCGCCGGCGTCGTCCTGATGTCGTCTTCGCCGTGCAACAGGCCCAGATGGCGAGGTGAGTCAAAGATAGCGTATCTTTTTACTATTTTTCTCGCCCTCACCGCGGCCCCGGGAGCTCTGTTGTCTCACTCGCAGCACAGAGGCTTCACTTCACACCTTTTGTGAAACAAGCCACCCTCAGTGCCTTTGGCTACAAGGAGCTGTTCATTACCGAGGAGCGAGACTGCGTGGAGAGAGAGCTCGCAACCTGTTTGACACATTTCTCTGCGGGTGTAATTGCATTTCCTGTTTCCCCCGTTGTTTCATTTCTTGAAAATGCCAAAGCTCTCCCAATTAAACCCGGGGCAACGTTGTTTTGCAGTACATTCTCTCTCTCTCTCTCTCTGTCGTCCTCTCTTTGTAGCCTCCCCTCCCCTCACTCCCCTCCGCCTCCCCCTGTTGGCTCGAGTCGGTCAGTAATGCGTGGACAAGAGGGATCCAGACGAATTCCGTCACAGCTCGCAGCCTCGTGCATCCAAAAGCCTCTCTGCGCTCAAGATGTTTTCCAAGGCGCTGTTGTCAGTTAGTAAAATATTTGTCTCCAGATACTGGACCCGTAAAAACCTGCAAATGTTGACCTACAAAAGCAAAAGTGCCTCTTGTTTTTCTTCTTCTTCTTTCTCAGCCTCTTCTAAGACTGAAGTGCCTGCAGCTCTTTACAGGGACCCAAAACTTAGGAGCTGCAAAGTGTAAAAATATGCACATTTAATTGTAATTCTGTCGGCTCTCGGATAACAATATGTTCCTTCGGGCCTGGGAATTTGGGGGGAGTGTTGCACCAGATGAAGTTTTAATGAGTTGATTAAGATTTAATATTTGAATGCACTGGATAAATTTCCTGTAAAATATTTGCTCAAACTGCACCATATGGACGGCCTCCGCGGTAGTTTGCAGAACAGTCGACAGATTAAACACATCTGAACTTCAATGCATGTCTACAACAAAAGTTCTGTCTTCGTTTGACAAAGAAGTGAGACTAATATTAATAATTAAGTTTTTCTGCATGAAGCGAGAACAGTGAAAGCTTTCGCCAGCGTTATCCTCTGTAATCTAATGTGTTTCATGGATCAGTGACAACTTTTCTAACAGTTTAAAGTCTGTTTTTCTACACTGCAAAAGAAAGGATGAGTTTGGCAGGAGATTTGTTTACCTAATTCTATTTGCTTAGGACTTGTTCACATCATCAAATTGCACAGAATCTGATTGTGAGCAGCCAAGTGGGGAAAGAAATCAGTCAATGAGATACAGTTAATCAGAATTATGTTATTATTATTTACATTATATTGTCAGGAACGTAACCAAAAGCTACAGTCTCGCCCACTTAAGGGAAAGAACATGATAAAAAATACATGTTTATTCTAACACAAGTGATGAAGCTTAATAAAAAAAAGGCATTTAACTGTTTGCATATGGAGTTAAATTTATATGGTGCATCTACAAGCTAACAGCTGGGTTTATAATAATAAAATCATGCATAAATGCTCCCATATATGAATAACAAGTGCTCTCCCCAGTCATCCTAGCTGACTGATATGGCACGGATGCAGCATTTTAGCTTAAACTGGTAAATTCATGGGGGTTTTCTGGTCCAAACTGGGGCTTAAATGGTCAACATATGTAACTAGTTTCTTTATTGATACTACAGCTACGATTAATTTCCATACATGTTTTTATGACTTTTTCAAATTTTAATCTTCAACAGTCAGGGGCATTTTTTTTGGAAAATAAAAAAGTAGTTAGAAGCCTATCGTTTTAGACAAAAGCAACATTACCAGCATGCCCAGTAAGATAATTACAGCATGATTGTCCTGAAAAAAAGCTTGACAGATTTGGCTCTCAGCTTACGGCCTTTTGCCAGACCTTTAATTTTTACAGTGCTGTGTGCCATGAGTGGAGCTGCAGAAGAGGTTATTCTGCGAGGATCTGCTGTGCACACAGGCATGCTGGACCAAGCTGCTTCTAATTAGTGAACACAAAGACACCCGCCACCCGAACACGTCCAGTCCAAGGGAAGTTTGGCATGCACGAATCTCGATGAAAAGCATTCCATCGCCGACAGTGTGGAGTTTGGAAAACAACCCGGTCTGAAAAACACTGTGCAGAGGAGGGAAAAGGTTTGAAGCTGCGGCGCTGTTAACGGTCCTGGTGTGTATGTTTACCTTCCAGGTGTGTTTGAGGAAAAAAAAACAGTGTGCTGTGCAGGATTCTGCACCCCGAATGTTCCACCTCAGGCCAAGGAGTGTCAGAAGGTGGTCCTGCATCTGCTGCACCTTCTAACAAAGCACTTTAAAGATGGCTGCCGTGTAATTGGCAAGAATCGGATGTAAGACAGTCAGAATAAATGAATAATTTAACTCCATGGGGGCAGACGGGCTGTCACATGGTTGCCAACACTGACTGATGTGTTAATAACATTTGTCACCACAAAGACAAACAGTCGAGTGTATTTGTGCTGTAATTCATATTAATGCTGAAAAACAAAGACGGTTTAATCCAGGTGAGAATGAGATTTTTATGATGATGCACGCCGGGACTGAAGAAAAAAGTCTGAAGTGTTGAGACTTCATTTAACATCAACAGTAATATTAGTTTTTCTTATTTGTTGTCAATTTTCAGTTGTTTTGTAGCGAAACAGTGAGTTAAATTCTTCAAATGTAAAAAAAAAAAACATTTGGAAATAGATTCTGTGGATGAAACTCAGGAAAATCAATGGTAATGAATAAATAGTTGGAGGAAAAACACACTTTGGCTTCACAAATTGTATTTTTTGTTTGTTTTTTTGAAACTTTGCTTTTTTCACTGATAATTACTGAGTTGTTTTTCTACTAAAAATGATACAAATAAAGCATCACTTTTTTGGGTAAAACTGTCAGTTCACAGAAATGTTGAGAAAAGGTTGCAAGCAGGCGAAGCTTGGATTTAAAATGAAAAAAGTAAGGAAGCAGTGACTTAAAGTGGCTCCACACTGGAGGACAATCAGGCAGATTTTGGGTCTGATTGGCACCTCCAAACAATCACGGTTGTGTTCCCGAGTCGAGGCTGATCGGAGCAGATTATTTGCCCAAACGGTCCTGTTGTGTGAGTGGATTACAGATGTGGTCTTCGTGTTCCTGACTGGATCAAATCGTTCTTGTAAATATCAAATGTGTTTGTGCAGCCAGCTGACTGCGACAGGCCGCCTGTTCGCTGGCTTTTATTGTAAAGTCACATTTAATCACATGACTTTCCTGTGAGCTCCCTGCCATCACCATTCGGAAATCGTTAACTTTAAATTCCAGGTATGAGCTTCAGTGTCCTGACTGACTGTCTGATATGTGCGTTCTTAAGACAGAAACATCACAAAGGCAGGTGTTTATGTTTGTGTTGCACAACCAGCAGCTAGTTTCCAGCTTTTCCCTTCGTATCATGCTGTTTAGTGGGTTTTCTGACTTGTTGAAAGATTTTTAAAAAATTCCATGTGACAGGGGACTGAACTGCGAGAGGAGAAAAGGAACTCATCATCATTCAAAGGAACTGCCACAATGTCGTGCCCTTGAGAGCCGAAATACATGGCGTGCTTGTGCCCTCCCTGCCGCATCATCGCCAGGCGTTTGCTGACAATAGCAGGAACAAAGACCTTGCAGACGGCAGGAATGGTCTTTGACTCCACCGTTCCATTACCGCATGGCTCAGGTCCAATCCCACAATGCAACACACACAAGGGCCGTCCACAAAGGCACGGCTCTGTTTACGGTGCAAGGATACGTAGCAGAGGAGGATGTGTAGGATGTATGTGTGGTTGTGGGAAGCAATTATGACCGATAGCTTGCATGTGATCACATCACATCTTGCTGTTCTGCCAAAAAAGTGCACATAAAGTGTAGGATTGGATCAAGTTGCCCCCATTTTTGCGCAATCACACAAGGAGCCGGACCTTCCACACAACAAAGAGACGTCTTTCAGCAGGAAAACAGAGCAACAAAAGGCCCACGAAGGCTGACACTGAGACGCTAAAGTGGATTATGGATGATACGCTGCATTAGATGTGGGACATTTCGGAGTTGTCACCAAGGCTTGACGGCATGAGTTCGACCCAGTGTATTATAAATATTGAGAGAAGGCAAAAACAGTGAAGTAATCCCACTGACAGGGTGGCCTGGTTAGAGAAACTGCACTCCATCTCCAAAGTTTCAGAGGATGCTGAAACTCCTCCTGGCTCAGACGTCGTTAACGTGGTGACCGAGCGTGTTGAAAATTTAAGAAACTTCTGCACCACTTTTCAATTTTTTAATTGGGCCAGGCTGCCTCACTCCATTTCCTCTCTCCCACCCGACTGTACGAGACACCCTTCGTCCTGACGACGCGGGTCAGCCTCAGAAAATATTCATTATATTACAAAGTGATATAAAACATTAATAAACAATCCTCAGCTGAACTCGATGTCTTTGCGGGGAAGAGTGCTGAGGAGGATTTTATAATGCATACTGATGTATTGGGGTTCTTTTGTCTTTGAACTCTTCTAGCAAATCTGACTGAGCATACTAATACACCTCATTAACATATTTGGTTACAGGGAGCTCATAAAACACAGCGAGACAAAGTTAGCCGTTAGTGCTCTTAAGGTCTGGAAGATTTAGTGCCATTATAAGCACAATGGAGCGGGTTTTACCTTGGTTAAATAATGGGAGGCCGTCAGTTTTTGACACCTTATGGCTGCAGGTTAAAGCAGATCAACTGATCCATAGGAGATCATTAACTCGCCGTACCATCACTTATGAAAACAACCCCCTGGCAGCTTCTCGACAAGGTCTAAACTCTTAAGCAGATGTTCAGCACTGTGACTTGACTCTGTGTGTGCGTCATGAATTAAAAATAAAGAGAATGAAGGGAAATTAAAGTGACTTAAAAACAGATTATGATTACAATTACAACAGAAATGTTGGAGAAGGTGGAGGGTGGACATGTAGACCCCAGTTGCTCCCATATCTCATGCATAACAATACAATTATTGTGGAACAATGTCATTCAAATAATGGAGGAAATTTACCCAGGGACCCACGGCTTGTATATCTGGGACTTAAACCTGGTGAAGTAATTGAAAAGAAAGACACTTAAACTCTTTATAATATTGACAATAGCTACCAAAAAGACCTTGACAAGGAACTGGTTGAAAAGCGACCCCCCCTCCCCAAGGCCAAGAGAATGGCTGGACATTGTTGAGGAAATATATACCATGGAGAAACTGACTTTTGGCTTGAGTTAGAGAAGGGGATTTTGAACAAAAATGACAGAAATGGACTGCATTCAAGGTCAAATCTGAGCCACAACAGGTTATGAAAAGACAAGATCCAAGTCTGCAAAATCACACACACAAATATATATATATGTATATGTATATCGTCACATATGAGGAATATTCGAACCAGCTTATATACGGAGGTGGTGTGAAGACAACAGGAGGCCGTCGTAAACAGTGTGTAATGAGACAGTGTGAAACGCTGTACTTCCCTCCTCATGCGGCGCACTCAGCAGCCTCAGCAGCACACTGAAAAGCACAGCTGCAGGGGAAAGTGCAGGCAGCCGCCAGCAGAGAGGCGGTCAGGCATCAAATAAGAAAGGTGTACGTTTAGCTGTTTAGATTATTTACATACATTGTGACCGAAGTGCTTCTCTGCTAAAGTGCATCGACAGTCAGTGCTTCATTAAAGCTGATGGATGCTAAGTCTGCAGTGTAGAAACAGGAACTCATTTCCATCTCCGAGCTGCTCAACAACAATAAATAACATTGTGTTGCAGAGGGTAAACTCCTGTGACTGAAAGGTGTCGTATCTTGCACCTTGAAGCCATCCTGTGCAGACGTTGCAGCAGAGCCTGAGCAGAGTCAGATAAAACACACGAAGCCGAGGGTACGACGCAGTGCTGAACACAGACTGCAGCACCTTGTGTTGAGAACAAGCCCCCTGCTCCTCTCTGAAGACCCGGCTAACTCGGGCCGACACCGACACTACAGCAGCCGGAGGGCCTTAACTTCAGCGGCTGACACAAGCTGGAGAGCCGCCATCGTGCCTCCAGGGGAGGGACCCCTCACCCCCCCACACCAATGGGGGAGGGCAGCCTCAGTGAGAGGATAGCGGGGACATTAGCAAGTGTCAGGATGTGGGAGCTGATCTGAGCACAGCAGCAAACGCAGTGAGAGGACGGTGATTCAAGCCGACGTGTGATGATGCGCCTGGCAAAGTGTCTCTTTCTTTGCAAGTGATATAAAGACTAGTGTCAAAGATACTCATGTCACTTTTTTGGGGGGGGGAGGTTAAACCGGAAATATGCTGTTGAATAAATGGCGTTTCCATCTGTCATGACTTCTGAGTTTTCTAATTTGCGCTTTAAACCTGTAGAAACGATCAAAGTTAATTGTGTCTGGCGTAATGGCAAACTAAAGCCAACATGCACTGCTGTAATATACTGCTGAGGACCAGTCCAACCATCACCGCCGGACACGTCCATATTTATAACATCGTGCTCCCACTCAGAAACACACCGGGAGAGACTGCACAGTCAAGGCTTTGTCTTCCGCCTGGATGTGCATTAGAGTAATTAAAAAAAAAAAAAAAAAACTCAAGGACTGAGCTCACCGGACAGATTATTTCCTGACTCAGGGAGCGGCCTTCAATCTTAACAATGGGATTCTCCAGGATATTGAAAGAAACCTATTTCTTATCTAATTAATAATCTTAAATAAGAGCTGCTTTCATTAGCAATTTAATTTAGCCGTTAGAAGAAGGAGAAGAAGAAATGTCTTCAGTTATATTTCTGGACATTTCGCTCTCATTGGTGATTTTAAGTGACAGCAGCGTAGTGTAGCTTGGTGTTAAGATGTAATAGGAACTTGTAATTGTGTACTCAGTCAAAACTACAGTTCATGCCAGAGTACAGTGGAGCTGTAATGAGTAAATAGTGAGTAATGAGGATATCTTAATATGATTCCTGCTGCACGCTCATTACTGTGCAGGGCACCGATTGTGCACAACAGGAACAGTCTTGTTAGTGTTTAATTGCACCTTCAGTTCAGATGCGGTTAATGTTCAGTACAAGTAATCTGCAGCCTTTTGGCTAATTTGTCATCATGTGCATGGCCAGAAGTATGTGGACAGCCCCATATTACACCTATATGTAATTGCTGAGAAGTGGGTGTTATTCCAACAGCCTCTGCTCTGCTAGATTCAGGCTTTTCACCAGATGTTGGACTCTGGCTGCAGACGTTTGCTGCCATTCGTTCACATGAGCGTCAGTGAGGTTGAATACTGATGCAGGGCTGCAACGTCTGGCCCACAGCTGGCATTCAGTTCATGCAAATGGTGTTAGAATGGGGTTGAGGTCAGGACTCTGTGCAAGGCTGAAAACCGTTTCCTCCATGGACGTGACTGTGTGCAGGGCGCCGCTGTTATGTCGCCGCATGTTGTAACATTCAGGCAACACCGTGTAACTTTGGGGGAGAGATAGACGATTGTTGAGTCTGACTTCCAGGTACCTATCAACTGTCTTTCTCCAGAAATTACACAGTGCTCCTGTGGATTATTTTTAACTGGAACTAAGGGCCTTTGCTCAAACCATGACACACAGCCACAGGCAGGGACGTCCAACTGGCCGCAATTTAAGCATTTCAAATCGTTCCTTTTTCCATTCATGTCGCATAGAGACAACTTTGTTTCTGTGAAGTTTTTTTTTCCTTTTTCCTTTTGGTACAATGACTACATCTAAATGCAGCAGTGCTTTTTTTTTAACTTGCTGTTATACAGAGAGGAAACCAGCCAGAGGTGAGAATCAGAGCAAATGCAGAAGAGTACGAGACGAAGCTGCTGCAGCGTACAGCAAGAATTAAATTCATCTAATATAGAAACCCAGAATCTGAAGTGAGCTTTAAATTGCTAAATGCATTATCAGGCCTCCACACAGTGTAATATGACTTCATTCGATGTTAGCAGCACATCATTTTTCAGCTGTAATTGTTGCTTAACAAGACTTTTGTTGGGATTTATTTGACCTATTTCCTTCTATATTCATGTGTGAAGTCTTGCACATTTGACATTTTATTTAAAAACCAGAGATTTTCCTCATTTTTCTGTGCCGATGATTAAACTCGGAGAAGTTTAAAGCCCAAAAAGTGCTTGACTTTTGCTTCTGGACTCTGTTAAGCCTTGAATAACCTCTATGCCTTTCCTCCTGTTTTACCTTTGCAGGTGGGATAAAGTGCACCTCATACTTGGCATGCAGAGAGCATATATTGTATGATTTGTATTTTAAGACAATGTGCTCATTTCAGCACCTTTCATTAGACCAGGCAGGCCAGAACTCTTCATATTGCTGAGTTGTGATCAGCTTACATCAAACACTCACACCGCGGCGGGCCTTATTCACTATTCCACTGCCCTTGAAAATTCTATTATAGAAATCCATTTGGTAGACTGAAATGACTTATTCCCTGAAGCCTTTGAACCTCTGCAGAGCTGGTCAGGCCGGCAGACGTGCGGCAGTTTCCCACTCAGACATAATGACAGGCGCACGGTGCGAAGTGACAGGTCGACACCTCGCCTCCCCGTAGAGAGGTCACGAGGAAGGTGGTGACACTTCTCGTCTCCTCGGGCGTCATCGCATGCCGGTTTGTGGACAGACACGAAATCAATACTGCTCGACAAACGACGGAGGTGTCGGGGCAGCCTGAAAGACACGCCGGCTTGATGATAAAAGTAATTTCTCGCTAAAGTGTGATGCCTCGTTTCATTAAGTATCATCCATTAAGTATGAAAATATAGCTCCTAATTACACATGTTGGATCTGTTGCCGCTTTATTCTGTAGGGTTTGGCTTTGTAAAAAGGGACTGTGGATTTTTAAAGTCCTTGAAATTTGTGGCTAAAAATTACTGCTATTAAAATTTATAGGGTCCAAGTCTGATCTGTGCTGCTTTTATTTACCAAAAACCACTTAGAGATAATTACTGGGCATGTAGTGGTCATCACTCACCATGTGCTTATAAGTCCCTTAAGTCCAGTTTCTCAAAAGAACCTTAGTAGGCAATTAAACGAAAAATATATAACATCAATCTCGTCATTTTTGGACATTTCATTAAAAAAATATTACGTAATGTGTCTTTAAACCCTTAGAAATGGCTTATTTTGATCGTTTATCGTGGTATTTATTGGAGCAATATAACGTCCCGCAAGCAAAATGAAACAGCAAACAAACACAATGTTGTTATTGTTCCAATTGTGTTTTATGACTCAGCGCGTTTTGCAAGCACCAGACTTTGTATATCATCTGATGTCTTCAAAAGTTGCACTTTTTGACCCGTCCGGAATTTTTACCGATGTGAAGAATTACCCCAACAGGGTTTTAAAAGAAAATACCTGTGACATCAACACACGCCGTAAATTTCCGCTCTGCTGCTCCTCATCAGGCTGATGCAACCTAAAAAATTCAACCTAAAATTTGACCCTGAGCCAGTTATCGAGTTAACAAGCCGGTTTCTTTTTTGCAACAACTTCAGTTTAAAATAAATAAATGAAGAGTTCAACTAAAAGAAACCCAAACTTCAAACAAAGAGAAACCCCATAAGACACACACACATACACACACACACACACACACACACACACACACACACACACACACACACACACAACTGGATTCGCCAACTGATGGATAAT
>JAPZDZ010000026.1:22126892-22139161 GCA_029783805.1 Acanthurus tennentii | reverse complement strand
TTCTTTTACTCTTTATGCTGCATTTTGTGCAGTTTAATAGATGCAGGCAGTGTTTACTGTATTGCATCACTACAGCCATTTATGTACCAATTTATAATGCCAACACTCCTGTTCATATGTAACTATCCTGCATTAACAATAACATTGTGGTGACGACTCAATTGCTGTCTGGATTGTGTTCAGAAACGCGAATGAATCGTCGGCGTGGATTCTGGACAGACAAATTGCAAGATTGCAACACCAGAATCTCACGTCCAGACTCTTGTTTGCGGTCAGGTTTCAGAAACAAGCCCGCTTCGGTTAAAATAAGATAAAGATTGTGATTTCAGCTAAATCTTATTTAAAAAAAAAAAAAGACTCAAGTTTCAGGCCACTGCTGACTATTTTAGTCCATTAAACAGACCATGACCTCTCAATATCCTTAACCAAGAGCTGCTGGTGCGTAAACACAACCATAAAAATGTTAAATATTGCTGTAGTCACAGTGAGTGGGTAGCGTATTGCATGATTGCCGATTTTTAATAAACACCACCTTCTCATTATGTTAATAGAAAACTAAACTCTGTTGGTATTACATTTCCCCCAGATGTATTTGCGGTTAATTATTTGTATATAAATGTAATTTCTAGGAAAAAAGGGTCACAGTCTAAAAACAAAAGTACAGCAGATCCAACTGATTATGGAGACGCCAGTGAGAAACAAAGTTTTCATTGTTTTCTGAGCAAGAATAGATCCAAAACTTAAAATAAGTAAACTGAGAGGCTTCGCAGTTCAGTTTCAAATGCTTTTTTATGTTGTTTATCCAAAATGTGTTTGACAATGAGAAGCTAACAACATGATTGTTCTTAAAACAAAAGGGGTCTATAAATCACTTCTTCTAGCATTTCTTACTATTAGCAAGTTTGCTTATAAGAAGAGGTAATAATCCTTTAAGGTAGTGAATTTTTCTTTTTCTGTGGCCCCAAAATGTGTCTCCAAAAAGGTCAGAATGTTAAAAGAGTTTAGTAAATGGTGCCTAATAAGTCGTCCAAATTAAACAACTAAATGCATTATTTGTGCAATTTCCCCCTTTAAATCAGTCACTTTTTTTGTTTATTCACACTGCTGTTGCCTAAAACATTAAAATGCATCACTTTCCTCTCAGCAAAGTCTTACCTTGCCCTCTGATTTTAGCATAGAAAATCTGAAAAAGCTCAACTGTCTGAAGCAAAGCACAGACATGTTGTAAATAATCAGATGGGTCTGATATGTGGTGGAACAGAGCTGGAAAGATTTCACTTTGTGTATGACAGCAGCTGAAAATACTCTTGTTAGTCCTGGAAAGCCTCACGTCCGGCCGCAGTGACACATGTGACATGTTAGTGTATTTCAAGACAGAGATTTAGGCTGATGCCTGAGCCACTGGCCATGTTCAAAAGCACTGTCAGGACAGGGAGGAGGAGGAGGAGGAGGAGGAGGAGGAGGGGAAAAAAAGGGAACGAGTAAGGATAAACTTCCTGTGGGAGGAATGTGGCTGCTACCCATCACAGCTGGAATCTGCGGGGTCACATACCAGGGGAATGGTAAATATTTAACATTTAATTTCCTTGCTGTAAGGTAGACCGGACACAGAGCACAGCCAGCAACTCCATATTATAGAGGGCCTGACACACGTAGGTGCAGACTCATGGGGGAAAAGGTATAAATTGAAGAGAGGTTGTTAAAATATTTAGGCAACATTCCCAGCCTCTCTGGACTATGAGCCTACAGTGTCAATATTGATGGTATTTTTAATAATGCGTGGCAAGAAAAGGCGAACTCCTGTGTGGAAAGCACGGCCTTTTTTTTTCCTCTATTGCATGTGTTAATGCAGAAAAAACTGTGGTCGTTTTCAATTTTGAAGCTGTCATTAAACTGTCTGCCCGGCTTACTTTGCACAGATTTTATTGCTTCACCTTGAAATGAATCTTACTGTAAAAAAAAAAGGGATTTAAAAAAAAAGTGACAGCAAAGAGCAAAACAAACTGAGCCTTGATCCGTGTGTTTCCTCACACTCGGATTCCAAGATGGCCGCCGCGCATATGTTCTCTCCTGCTTTACTACCTGGCCTTCCTTTTCTTTATGAAGAGCCTATTGTGCTCTAACCTAGTTTCCTAACAGATGATTCATAGTCTGTCAGGGCTAGATCTGAAGTGTACACAGCAGAGGGAGACGGTCAAATGACAGACTCGTCCGTATCGTCGTTCAGACAAAAGGAAAGCTAAGAACTCAGCCCTGAAGGCAGAAGGAGAGGGAGAGCAACTTGACAAGCTTTTTCTTTTTTCTTTTTTTTTCCACAGTCATCTTGCAAGGATCTTTAATATCAGGTACTGCAGCGATGGGATATTGATATCAGCCAGGCAGGTTTCAAAGCTCATGTTTGGCTTCGTGTGTATTCACAGAAACCTGTTCCACTGAGGAACGACTGTGTTTAGTCTATGAGGAGCAAAACACGGCTGGACACTGAGCGTCTTTGTCTCAGATAAGAGTTTTAATGTTTAGATGTGAATGTAAAACATTTATTATTTAAAAATCATCATGCAAATGGTTCTTTTCTCCAACAAAATGTAAATAGTGCTAATTTCCTTATTCAATCTAATACAAAATCCTTTTCAGATGTGAAACAGGTAACTTATCTGCACTGATCAATTTTTATTAATGACTTTCATAATAAAGGGTCCTCTTAGTGAAAATGTTGGTGGTGTTATTCAGACAGGACGGGATCATTAGAGAAAGGGCCTCGATTCTCACACAATATTTTCACACCTGGTGCACAAGAGCAGGCGGTGACACTGCTGGAGAACAGCTGTAAAGTAATATCACAGAGACGGAAACGACGGTGCCTTAACCTCGATTAATGACCGGACTTTGGCCGTGTTGAGAGTGTAACAGAAACGTTTTGAGGTCAAACCTTTGGTAAGACTGCGATCATGATCCTTACAGAAAGGTGACTCGTGGCCTCATTAAATCTCAAAGTCTGTGTGTGTGTTTAACACTTTAAACTTTACATTGTGAAACTTACAGTATTTTCTTAACAAGAAGACAGGAGGTGATGTGTTTTCATGTTGTGTCTGCAGCTGAAAACTCCGACCTTAACTCAACTTATGTAACTTGGTACATAATGAATTGACTCTATTAGATAAGCCAGTTATTACACTGCACTTAAATGTTCAGTATGTAGGATTTGGTGACATCTAGCAGTGATGTTGCAGAAGGAGGCTGCAGTGGCTGCGAAACTCAGAATGAACTTGAAAGACTCTCTTTAGCACCAGTGTTCAGTAAGTTCATCCTGGGCTACTGTAGGAACACAGCGGGCTCGGTGGAAGAGGACACACATCCCTTATGAAGATATGAAGAGCTCGATGGCAAACCATCTGAAAGCTGTCAGGACAATTTACTTAGAGTCTCTAATGTGAACCTCATGGTGGAAAAGTTAGTGAAAGTTAGAGGGATTACAAAATCATCAGGCTTCATCCTCGGAGAAACATGAATGTCTGCAAAAATATTCACAGTGATCCGTCAGATAGTTGTGATTTTTCACTGAGGGCTGAAATGCTGGACTGACCAAATCCTCGTGGCCTTGTTGACCTGGTCTTTCTCGGTTAAAGACAGTCTCAGTCTCAGAGGAACAGCCTGGATACATGAGAGCTAAAGGAATTAGTTCCTGTCAAACTCTGCATTACATCTCCAGATCCTGGGACTTATGGTACAATAAAATCCTGTACTAGAACACACTGGACAGCAAAATGTTCCTTTCATGTGACAAATCCAATAACAAGAGGATGTTCTGTTCGTCTGACACATCCAGTAACATGCTGAAAAAGAGCTCTCTGATGTAGTAGCGTAAATGCTTTTGGACCTCGTGTACTGCCAGTGAGAAACCTGAACAGTAATGAAAGAGAGAGGAAGGAGGAATGACTGAGTCTGGACTCTGTCACAGATATCCCTCCAGACTGTTTAGTTGACTCACTGGATGACGCAGGCTTCGGCATAGTTTTGCTCTACTTCCTGGAAGTGGAGCGCCGGGGTTGCCTTGAAATTACTAAGACGAGCATCATCGTACTCCCAGTCATGGAAACGGTGAAAACACACACTGACTCCTCACAGCCGTCTGCATCGTGCACCAAAAACGTGAAACATCTGGACCTTATTTTCAAATAAGGCTTATTTAGAGAATGTGGTGGGTTACTTTGGCACCGTGACTTTCTATAAATATTTAGCTGTTATGAGCTTTCAGAAAAAAAAGATGTTTTAAGAGGGAAGCGTTTTTGATTGTGCCAACCTTGCAGGTGCTTTGAAACTGGCTCCAGTTTTTAAACTCAGTATAAAACAATACTGAGTGTATTTAGAACTAATCAAATAGCTGTTACATAAATGCACCGTCAAAATCATACCAAGCAAAACATCCTAATTGACTTTGTATTAAAGATGTCCTCCGGATATTTGGAAATGGTACCAGATTTATTTATCTTTATCTCTTTAAAGGCAACAATAGATGACATATGAGCTCCTTCCTCCTAGAAGGTCTGTGAAGTTGCATCTGAGTGTTTCTCCTCAACTTTTTACATAACAAGACACAGCTTGCTTTAAACCTTGCTGATCCGCCTCCTGATGCCAAACTGTGTCAGGCTCTTCCACCGCGAAGCCTGATGTTTGGTCTCTGGATCGTAGATGTAAACAACCTTTGTCATCAGTGTGATCCATGACATAAAGTTTGGGACATCTGGAGTCTGCTGAGGGACGTCGCTGCAGACTCCAACACATGGCTGCTTCTGCTCATGAGTCAGGAAACCACAATCGCGCACATACGAGTGGTCACAAAAAGTAATGCAGCTCAGGTGCTGGTGATGATCCAGCGATCAAGCGACCGTAACTGTGCAGCACTACAGGAAAAGTCTTGAAATTTTTTGATCGCAGTTTGTATCGACCTTCATGCAGTCATCACCTACCTCACCAAGAAGGTCCATGAGAACATGTAGGCAAAACTAAAGGGAGGATGCCCCTCTTGCTGTAGGGTGAAGAAGTGGGATGCTGAAATCAGAAGTGGCAGGGAGAGATGTCTGCATGAAGGCTGATGTCTGTTTTCTTGGACAGTCTTGACATGTAATTTTCAACTACCTAAAAAAAAAGAAAAGTTCGTAACTCAAAATCTTTCTGCACTCAAAAGGTTGAACTGCATGTAACATGGTGGTCGTGAAACTGTGGGGCGGGCCCATTCATGAGGCACGGAGACCCTGCAGGTTTTGATGACCAGGTGAAAAATATGTAGAGAAAAGAGTTGAATGAATACGATTTACGTAGGGAAAGTAAACAAAAAACAGCTTGCTGATGCTATTGGTATTAATTATTGATAAAAACATTTCTGGCTTCCAAAGGGGGTTGTCCCAGAAAAAAGTCTGAAAACCACTGATGTAACAAGAGCCATATAACTCATCTCCTCCTCTACCTTAGGCCATGACCTCATCAATCACCTCTTGCATCTCAACAGCTTTCAGATGGACGGCCATGAAATTTTGTACAGACATTCACAGTTTGCAGAAGTTGAAGACTCCTGACTTTTGCCATCAGCCTGACAACTGATGTTTGGAGTGAAATGTCTGACAGCTATGTGATGGTTTGCCATGAAGTTCAGTATCGTGGGGATGAACTGTAACAACTCTGATGACTTTTACTGTGAGTGTTTAGTGTCTTTCACAGGTCAAAGTTTAATTCGTGCAATAGACAAGTCTACAGCAAATACCTGCAAAACTGACAAAATTCCTATTAGCCTCAAATGCGCTTTGAGCCATGTGCAAATCTGCAAATGTTAGCATGCTAACCAAAGATGGTGAGCACAGTAGATATTATACCTACAAACGTGAGGTTGGCAGCATTGTTGTTGTATTATTTTACCATTTTTATAGTTTCTTGTCTTTTATATTTACCCTTGTGTATCTATAATTTCTTAAGTAATTTTAAGTAATTGTTAGCATGCTGACATTAGCAATCAAAGTGTCATCTAAAGAGGCTACATCCTGAGAGCTGCTAGCATGGCTGCAGGCTGTAGAGTTAAGCTAGCAGCAGTAAACATGCACAGGGGAGAGTTTAGTTTTTGGTTTTTTACCAAACCAAAATCAAAAAAACATGCAAAGTTCAACATATATGACTATTTGCTGTGATTCTGCACATGCTGCACAAAGAGAAATAAGATATCGAAACAAGAGCTGCGAGGCGCATGAAACCTAACCCTCATTTAAGAAAATAAAAAAGATAGCCTGAAGTGTTGAGCTGGGATTTGTCTCCCACACTTGTGCAATTGTACGTCGGAGGCATCCTGTTTATGTGGCCATGGCTGCTCCGGGGGGATTGGCTCCGGCTGCATCACCGTGCTGCAGCCCAACAGCTGGGAATGGCCTCTCAGTCTGACAAGACATGCCGTTCCTATGACAAATACCCGTAGAGCAACAGTAACATGTGTCTCCCACCCCTACGAGTCAACCCCCCCTCCTTCAACCATTCCATCCCGCCAGCCGCCGCCCCCCCCCTCGACACAAAGCTGCACAGTGTACTTAATGAATAGCACACTTGGGGCTGCAGGGGTTTTTGCCGGAACAGTGAGGGGGAAAAAAATGGCCCCCAGTGACCTCTGAGGGCCATCTGAGATAATAAATCCATGACCCTGAGTTCCGGAGTGCTTTGGGCAAGGTCGGGGTGGCAAATTTCCCACTTCCACAATATCAGATGTTAACGGTAATTCCTTTTAGCCAATGTGTAATAGCGCAGGAATGTCTTCTCCCCAGCCTCATCTAGGGCTGGTGGAATCTGTTGAAAATGTGTGACAGCTGTGAAAGTTGGCCGGCCCCGACCCGTGAATGTATAAGATTTGGACGCGATTCAGGACGGAGGGGTGAGGTGCAGTCGGGGGAGGGAGGTGAGGGCAGGTGGGGGAGACTTTGTGTTGTTGTGGTGGAGCTCGTTCGCTTGCTCCTCTTCTCTCAGTGGTCTGCTCTTCCTCTCCTTTTCCTGCCCTCCCTGCACCGGTTTAACCCCGCTCTCAATATTTTCTCCTCTTCCTTTTCATTTTTTTTTTTTTACTAAAGTAGGAGGAGTGGCCAAGCAGAACTTTCCTCAGACAGTGAGAAGGTGGAGTAAGTTAATGAAGTCAATCAGTTTGGGAATATGACATCAGATGTTCATGTTAATAGTTTTAATGACTTCTCCTTATCTACCTATTATATATTTGATCATTTCTGTTATGGAGGAAGAAATATCAGTATCTTTATATCTTATTAATAATGGTAATAATCATAAAAATATGGTGCGCAGCGTCTCATATATCTGTTTTGTTAGAAACTTAAAATCTCTCTCATTCATGATTCACAGGCTGCAGAGGCTCCATGTGTCGTCATCGTCAGACTAACACACAGATGCTCACCAGCCAGAACCCCGGGAACAACTCTGGGCTGAGAGGGGATTTCGAGCGGTGGTCACACTCGGTAATGCCGTATCACGTAACGCACGCTGGCCCTCGAGGCATTTTTGAAATAATAAAAACACCCCAAAATAATGACTGTTTGTATTATCAGAATTTGATCCATGAGGTGTAATAGTATTTGGAAAAGGCTAGAGGAGTCATATCAGTAAATATTTCATCTTGTTCATGTGTCCGGGGAGCCAACAGGAAGTCGGTTTGCTCAGCCATTAGAAGTTGCTTGGCTGCGTGCTGTTGACCAACTCGAAACAGACTGAGATTCTGGTAAACATGCTGAACGGGCCCAAACAGGGAAGCATGAGGAAGCCACAGAGGCCCAGTGAGCAACACTCATAAAAACAAATAGATCGCCATCTTTGAATTTAGTTTTCCTACCTATATCCATTCAGTTGGGGCAATTTAAAGAGGGAAATTAATCACTGTTTGGACCAGCAGGTGAAGACATGTTACGTCCGGGTGTAAAACCAGTGTAAAACCTGCAGCAGTTTGAACAGATACGCCACCTTTAGGTTGTAATTGTTACTCGTACATGTTTTGCTTATTAATAGCTGTTGTCGTCGGGGTCTGACACTTGTACGCACCTTTAGCTAAAATAAAAATATTAAAAAACCTAGATGAATATAAAACACTTAATATATTCTTTAAACTAAGTACAGTTCAACTTGTGTCCGTAAAAGACTAAATGCACGTCTTCCTCCTCAGAATTCAGGACTGGTTGGACTGAGACCTGTGTTATTTCATAAATAATTGCCTGGATCACAAGCAGACTTCAAATAAAAGTTATTAATGAGGAGAGTCTTAGCTATGGTTCTTACTCCAGCCTCATCAATCTGTGAGTTCTGAAAGTTTGAAAATATATTCAGCTCCTGACGTGGGAAATGTAAAAGCCACTATTAAACTGACTTCAACAATGAATCTACATCTGATTTGAACAGAACATTCTATCCCATAGATCGACCGCACTGGGAGACTTTGGACGAGACGTCAGACGTTACCTTACATTGCAGAAATTAAAATGCTTTCCCAGTTGCTGCAATTTCTCAAGCCCCTCAACAGACAGCTGTTGCCATCTGCACATTTGGAAAAAGGAAAAGCTTGTGGGAGAAAGCAGGGGGGAGGGGGGAGCGTTTTGCTGGATCTTCGCAGATTCCACGGCGATTAGGAGCACCTTCTCTTCTCTCCACGTAATGCCTTTGAAAGCGAAGTTGAGGATTACTAATTGGATTAAATGGAGCCAGTGACATATATTGCACCTCTCACCAGTACAGAGCGTGTAATCTGGCCTTTTTTTTTTCCTAAGATGTCCCAAAAGATGGGATCACCTATTGGTCAAACAGTGTGGGTGATTTTTTTTTCCTCCTAATTTTTTTTTTGGGAGGTGTCAGGTGGTGCTTCTGTTTGTGACTATAACTTCTCATATAGTTGATCCATGCAAATGAAACCAGTTTCTGTTGGACTTACATGCTTGTTTCTCACATGCATCCCTGTCTTTTCAAAAAGCTCAATGTGACACTTTTGAGTTATGGAGTGCAAAAATGTTGTAAGACGAGTACTGTAGATTAGTGAGGAGGCCTCAGTCTGAGTGCAAATTAAGTCAAAGATTTATATTTTCTGGTTTTAAATGCTTTAGATATTTCAACTGAAGCTGGTAATTATCAAAAACTTCATTTATACAACATATAGTAGACATACCTTGACAATTTCTAATTTAGATGAAAGTCTTAACAAGTACATTAGAAACACGTCTGAACAAAGCGCAGCTTAACACAACCTAAACCCTTAATATGACCCCAATGCTAAAACATAAAATTAAATTAATATTTCCATTACAGTGTCAGATAATAGAGTATTATTTCCCTCATAAAAGTCGACTTTATGGCAGCACAAATGCATTAGACTGCATTAGACTGTAAACGTGCACCTAATAAAAGGGCCCACTTAGTGTGTTTACCTTATTTTATCCAATATCTTCTGTATTTCTTTCTTATGAGCAAACTCTAAAACACATTTTCATCCCATTATGTTCAACAATAAAGTTTTTATTTTCCTGACTGAAAAAAAAGAGAAACCCTGCAGAATATCAACCCCGGCTGAGATGCATTGAGCAATCATAAGTTCACGGTTTATGCATGGACACTTTTTTTTTTTTAAAGCAGCTTGTTTTTGTTCATTCTGGTCTTCTTCATGTAAATGGAAGAAGCCAACCGCAACAATTGTCAATGGAGCTGTGGGACGTGGCACTGGCGCGGCGCTCTGCCCACCCTGCCCCACTGTCGTAATCGGCCCAAGAGGCAGGATGGGGGGGCCGTGGCAGCAGATAGTATTTCTCCTTGGCCAAAAGGCGCTGCCCAGACAGAGAGCTCTTTGTTGCCCCCCTCTAAGAACAGCTTTCACTTTGCAATTGTGGAGGTAATTCCAGAGCTGTGCCCCATGAGTCCACCCCCCTCCCCCTTTGCCAAAATCGTGACCTGCAATCGGAAAGACCGTTCAGCCATGGTCGCCTGGTCGCCAGCTCTCAGTGAGTGTACGGCGCAATGATAACATTACAGCACAAAACAAAGAGAATGTAATTTCAGAGCAGAGGGATTGAGGTGGAAAAACTTGTTAAATGCAGGTTCGGTTGCCAGATTAAACACCGGACACCTGTTTGATTACTCAAGTGGAGATTACATAAAAAAAACTGACTACCAAACATAGACAGCATGTTAAAAAAGTTGAAATAGCCACCATGACGTCAGTTTTTGCTTCATGGACTACCATTTGAAAGCCTCAAGTTTGGCATCATGCATCACCATTTTGGTTTTTTAGGAGAATCAGGTGACCAAATCTGGACTTGAGGATGGAGCTGGGGCAGATATGCATCACTATCAATGAATGTGTGACATTTAGCAGACAGCCAGTGACTGCTCACAGTCAAACCAGCCATGTTCTTAACTCTGCACAACTTCATATTATCTAAATAAGTGAGTTACATTAAATTCAACCCCCCATACATTTGTTATGAACAGGTTAATTAGCTATTTAGGCCAAAACTGTTGTTTTGGGAACTGACCCGCTTTTGGAGTCAGCCTTAAGTGGCCACTCAAGGAACTGCAGTTTTATGTTCAGGCCCTGGATGTTGCTGTCGTTGCTTTAGAGAATGATGTCAAGGGGTCCTGCCCAAATTTATGTGTATTACTAGTTGAAAACGAGAACAGTTTGGCAAATCACGAGTTTCATATGTGTTTGTTTAGTTGTTTCCTTCTGTTTTCATAAATATGCAGTGAAATTGTCTCAGATTTGCATTAATGCAGGTGATTTTACATTGTAGTGAATTCACAGCCTTGTGTGTTACGAACAGCTGCATCTCACAGTCTTGCAGATGGAGTTCGCTTAGTTTGAGGGTGGAGCAGTGGCCGGGGTAAATGTGGGGTGTAATGTTTTAAAAGCCCTGGAGTAAAAAAACTAAATCAGAGGAGAGGGGACATGAGACAAGGTAGTGGATTGGACAGAAACGTGACCCCAAAAAGTCACCACCACCACCACAAACCCCCACCCTGGCCACCACTCCCATGCACTGCGCCCCGGTGTATTCCTCTTCTTCCTATTGAGGATGCATTCCTGGCACACCACACCCAAGATCACTGTAATGAAAATTCCTGCGCCGATGCCAGAAGGATCCAGTTGCCTCTAATCCTTTTGCAGAGCATCACCTGATCCCGAGGCCGGCGGAGGTTGGGACTGTGGCCCTGCCAATGGTTGGAGGTGCTTGAAACATGGACAGAGTGTGTGTATGTCGGGGTTGGGGGGGTTGGTGACAGTCAATAGTGGCTTAAAATCCATCTGTTGAGCAAATATTTCAGGATAACTTCATCCCCTCCATTCACATCCACCTCTGCTTCCTCTCCAGCTCCCCCCACCTTTACCTTTTCTGGGATTTTTGTCATACGTGATCATCGTCACGTAACAAAAATATTCCGTTACTGTTGGCGAATAAGGAAGCCTCAAGCCTCACACACTATACCATCAGACTGTAACATTAGAGAGCTCACTCCACTGTTTTACCTACAGTTAGCCCCTCAGAGTAAAAGTGTCAGCTGGATTCATGAAATATTAAATCTTAAAACGTCTACAACTCTTCAGACTCTGTTTTCCAGAAGAACTAATGATTCAAATGTCTAAAACTGTAACAAACTCGCCACAAAATACGGTTCGATCATTTCCTCTGGCGAGGGCCTGCATTGTCTGGGAGCGTTATTATCAAACCACGAAAGGAAAGATATGTTCCATATGATTTCAGGTCCAACCCACTGAGAGAGCAGAAAAAAAAAAAAAAACTCGTGTATTTTTGTATTAGCAAAACCAAGCTGCTCCTATTACAAGAGTCTTTTGAGCAGTAACTTGGAGAGGCAACCTGATCTGTCAATGCAGAATCGGCATTGAACAGAGTCGACTGATACAGGGATCAGTGTGGAAGATGACACTGCTGTTTTCCCCTCATTTTTTTTAATATATTTGCTCTTTTACAGCTTCACTTTCATCTCTGGGAACTTCCCACAGGAGTGACAGCTTTTTTTTTCCCCCTCCATACTTCCACTGGCCATTTGAACAGTTGTTTGAGGGTTTAATGCCTTGCTTAAGGGCATCTGAGCATCAGTAGGGTTAGTGGGAGCTACAATTCACAGGGTACCTGCCGGGTAGTGACAGTGTGAGGTTTTGGAAACATTAATATGCAAAAGGAACTATTTGTGCTTGAGTAGTTCTCTAGATTTTAACACTATAATTTACAGGTGATTAAGAT
>JAPZDZ010000026.1:22072633-22087512 GCA_029783805.1 Acanthurus tennentii | reverse complement strand
ACACACACACACACCACACACATATGCACACATGCATACACACACGGTAAACAGTGATTCGCTGTTCGCCAATGAACTCAAACTCATGAAAAAAAAGGCACCCATTCTCTTAAAATTCAGCCACCAGTCACATCTTTCACTCCTCAAGCAGCTTTCTGATTCTCAGCGGCTCAATCAAGACACCAGACAGTGCTATTTTTTCATTAATTAATATATTTTCTGCATTAAAGTTAACATAGTTTTTCTTTTGTGCCACCCTTTAATTTTTCAGTAAGTATTTGATATTTTGTTATATTCAGACATGAGTAAATTTAAGACTGTCTCTTGCAATAAATATCATAAAATAATAGAGCTTCACATAATAAATATTTTTACAACAAAAAAAAAATGTTTTAACAGACATTTTTTCTTTTTTTTTTAAAAAATAGCCAGAATTCCTCTTATGGATTTTTGAGCATACAATTTACACAAAATAAAAGAAACAAAACAAAAACAAAAAAACAACATGGGAGAATGCCACAGAATGTGTGTGAAGAGTTCAGATGGGTGGAAAGAGAGAAACATATCCAAGTGGAGAAAAAAAAATAAAAAATACTATGAGATGGATGTGCTTTCGTTAATGCAACATGAGCATAGGAACCACGTTTTTTTTTTAGTGTGGCAGCAACCAATAAATTCAAACATACCTGCTTGCTATGAATACCAGGTAACAGCTACATAATTGCCCTATAGTAGATCGTCCTTCACAGATTTGGTGAGAGGCAGCTCCCGGCGGGCACTCAGACCCGGAGGAGGCTGCCTACCTAAAAACGGAAGAAAAAAACTTTTCATATATATAAAAAAATAGTGTTAATGAGGAGCTGAGGATAGACATAGAAACAGTTAAGGCAAACACTGGTCTGTAAAAACATGGTCCTGATCCAGAAAAAAAAAAAAATTAAAAAAAATAAAAATAAATTGAGTGGTTTTCGTTACTCCTTTGCTTAGCTCCTTAAGGGGTTTCCGCAGCGAGGAGGGGAGGCGGGTGGGAGGTGCTTAGAATGTTTGATAAACATTAATTTGTGACTATCATCATCATCATTGTCATCTTAAGATCCACATCAAGAGTCTCCCGCACACACACAAGCACAAACACACACAGGGGCGATCAGGAAGGTTTCTCCTGGCTCTGTGGGGCCCAACTCTCCAGTTTGCAATAGACAGTGTTGGAGTTCTTGCAGCGACAGCCGGGCCTGTTAACCCGGTCGTAACAGCCCTGGCATGCCTTCAGGCACCCCTTGACAGGTGGGTAGCATAGCAGACAGGGGAAGAGTACCGACATTAATCCCATGCACAGGAAACGAGAGCAGCAGTGGGAACGGGACAGCGAGCAGGGGTGGTCAGCACATGAGTCCCCCTCATCGTCATTGGAGCAGTGGTAGAAGATGCCTTTGACCAGGCACATGCACGTTCCGTGCTCCAACGCGCTCTCAGCTGAGCAGAGGCATTGGCCGTTGCATGCCAGACATGAAGGCAGGCTCCTGGGAGCCGTGCAGTCACTGCACTTGCACTTCCCACAGCGCTCGCAGATGAACTGATGCCCGGCAGCAGCCACCACCCCGTTGCCAGAGCCAGAAAAGTCTGATTTCCCTTTGCCCTGGGGTTTGAGTGGGGCCTCTAGTGGAGGCTGGTGGAAGTGAGGTCCCTGCTGGGGCTGTAAAAGGGCCTTGGGCTTGGGCTGAGTCCGAACAGGCCGCTCTGCTCTGTGGTGGTGCTGTAAGCTCATGCCAGGCCTGGTGGGGGGCGAGCGTGCCAAGAGTCCCTGCTCAGAGGAGGCACTGCTGTTGCTCCCTGAGCTGGCGGCACTTCCTGTGCTGGTAGAGCGGCTGAGCCCCGGCGCCCGGGACCCACCATACTGCTGTCCCCCAGCCACGACCACCACGCCGCCCCCAACGTGGTGGTGGTGACCTGATGGCCGGTGCTCATAATTGTTGTTCACATTGACGAGGATGACCTCGTGAGTCCTCTCCTGCTTGTCCTGTGGCCTGGGGACCATGCGGGGCGCAGGGGGCCTCCGTACCACCGAGGGCCCCTCGGTATACTCGTTGTTGGAGCGGATGGCCTTGATTTGGTCCAGGGAGAGAATGGCGGCATGCTGGAGCTCCCGCTCGTAATCCGACCTCTGCCGGCTCTCTAGGGAAGGCTGCTGGATCACCACTAATGAACCGCCAGGGCCATGTTGACTTTGGAGCTCCATCTGGGGGGATCACCACTTCCGACATTCACCGTGGACTTGGCATGCATCGGAAAACCTGCCAGAGGGGGGAAGAGAGGCCGGGGAGAGACAAAGGAGAAGCAGGGAGGGAGGGGACATCATCAGAGAGGGCCAAAACATGGCATAACTGAAACAGACACTGTCCTGATGAAAGATGAGTTTACATGATTCTCAGGTCTTTTCACAGCTTAAAACAACTGAATCCCCATAAATATCACATCATTTTATAATTTTTCTCCATAATATGACATAGGAACTACTCTGCAACAGTAAAAATATCAGGTCTCAACATATCTGCAATAATTTAAGGTGGTATACAGGCAGCAACAGATGAGGGCCTACTTTAAAATCTCATGCGTGTTTAAAGTTCACACCAGCTCAGTGTTTTCATCCTGTCAACCTGACAATATGTCACTTTTGATTCCGTTAAGTGAGGCAACCCGGGGGAAAAAGTTGACTATTAACTAGACTTTTTGTACCTTTCTCCCCAATACGCACACATCTAAACTTCAGTGGGCCCTACAAATACTTCCCCTCCTCATTTACATTTGTATGACTAGTTAACATTTAAATGCAACGCGGCGACGAAATGAGGACGCGATCCAAGGGAACTAAATGAGCTGCCTCACTTAGTATTCTATTACTACACCAAAAAGGATTTCAGGGAAACGGGGACAAAAGTAGAGAAAGAAAAAAAAAACTAAAGGTCAGACCGAGTTCCGACAAAATACAGACTTCAGCTGGAAAACCGAGCGAGCGCCTGAAAAAGTTGTCGGGTTAAAACTTCACGTCCCGCTGCAGCAGGACGTGTGTTTCTGAAGTTTGTTTGAAGTCGATCATTTGTCTGATATACGTGTACATGCCACAAAAAAAACACCGTCAGGAATTAGACTCGAGCCTCCGTGGATGTTATGAAGCAACGCCGACCTGCACGAGGCCAAAAACCAATCTGCGTTTGCAAAAAAAACATAAAAGTCTGCGTGTCCCGAAAAAAACGCACATCAACCCTCCTCACATGGAGAAAAACCTGCACCCAAAGCCAAGTTTGATCGATCTGGTCTCTTTTGTGCTCTGCAAACAAACAAACTGCTTTTATTTTAAATTATCTCCGCGTCAAGGGGCGCACTATAAATAGGATTATCTGCACAGTGCGCGTTCATAAAAAAAAAGAGAAGACGTCGTGCGCACTAATACAAGTACGATTCTACAAAACACAGAAGCGGAGATCAAGAGACATTACGGACGCATCCAGATAGACGGGGAAAAAACTTATGAATGAAAACAACCGCCGTGGGGGGAAGGGTGTTTGTTACAGCAGAGCAACGTAAGGATACAGGCATGGAAATCCATCAACTTCATCAACTAATCGCGATGAATTTAACCCACTACGGATGTTTTTTTCCGTGCCAAAAAAACCGTAGAAAACAACGCGGAGAGTCTCAAGCTTCGTGCACCAGTGCAACACAACATTTCTATCGCTACTGCGGCGCGTACGAGGTCGCTGCGTGCGCTACTATCCGATAATATTTATCGTAAAAGCAAAATAATGTGCCTTATAAGGTGTAAAATAGTAAAGAAGATATGTACCTATATGCAACCATCCATAACGTCGAATCCATCAACCAGATAGCCTACCAAAACTCCATCCAAAAGGAAGGGGCAATGTCCAAGCGCAGGCTATAAGGTGTAATGCATAACATTCACAGCCTGAGAATTAATCCAAGTGCGAGTGTATCCCTTTGCGTTATTCCCTTTTCTTGGTTAGTTTTTTTCTTTTTTTGTTACAGAAGTTCAGCACGGGTTACGCATGCATTCGTCCCTGGATAAAACAAAGTAAATCCACGGTTGGAGCTCTCGCTGGTGGAAGGAGGGAGGGAGGGAAGGCACCCGGAGAACTGCTGCGCACTTGGAGGCCGATCTTCAGGCAAGACAACCCAGTTATAGAAGTCCCGCAGGAATAGTTGTAAAAATTAAAAAAAAAAAATAGCGTGAAACGTTGCGCGCGGAAAAAAATATAACCGAGCACGAGCGAGCTTATATCCAAGCCTCTTCTCCTCTTTGAGAATCTGCGGAGAGCTGCGTTTGAGTTCTGGCTGATACTTATTGTTGCGGGGGAATCTGCGCTCGCAAAAAAAGCGTCGTCTGGTCGCAGACAGCGATGCGCTCTCTCCAACTCTGCGGGCCTGTTCAGCACTGAATGAATGGGAACGCAGGGCTCAGTGTTTGCTCGACAAGCCAACTCCCATTGGCCATTCACTCCACTGAAAAAGGATACATCGCATCCGCTCCTGATTCATTGGGCAGATGTGGAAGGCCGGGCGATAGAGATGTGTGCACTAGTTAAGGTGGACTGGCTTTTTGTATTTTTGCGTTGGCTCGATGAGGGGGCTCGGGGAAGAAAAAAAAAACAGGCCTACTAGTTTCCGTTCTTGTGGGTTATGAATAATGGTGTGAATAAGGTGAATGTGACTAATAGTGATGTAATAAACGTGCTGTTTATTTATATTCTTGCAAATTTGCCATTTTTGGTAAAAGAGCCCCCCACACATTACTGAAACACGAGGAAAAGCAAGTTTCTACACATTTATGTCTCATTTGAACCGTTTTTTCTCTGCTTATGAAAAATAAAGCACCACACGACAGAAGCATTTGAAGCGTAATTTACTCCTAATTTTACTTATCCTACAACGATATTTTGTCTGATTAAAGAAATTCAACTGTATACTTCAATTATTTTAAAAAAAAGTAATAATTAATTATCTAATAAACCGAAAGATCTGATTATTGCTGAAGTTTTGTGTGACTAATGAAGGCTGTTGGAGGCTTAAATGGACTATAAACATCAAAATGAGTGTTTTTAGGACTCCTTTTCACATGTAAAGAAACTTGAAATGACCAAAATTTGAGACTTATCTTAAATTAGTTAAGTGTAATTTCTAAACAAGGTCCTTTGGGACTTTCAAGATCCTTAACTTGATAGAGCATTATTATTTAATCTTTATAATCTCTCTAGTTTCACTGCATAAAGAACAATAATTCATAAAGTTCTAGTTTTCTGTATTTTAAAGATTAATAACGTTAACTTGAACCATGTTAACAGACCCCCACCAGAGTTTGAAGCACACATGAGGAAGCAGAGTCTGCACTGCCAAATGTGTGATTTCAGAGACAATTCAAGGAGAAAACATCAACAGGATGTCTTCTCTCCTCTCTGGAATGTTCCCATTACGCATGAACGCGTGTCATCGGAGGAAATAAAAAGTGTCGCGATGAGCCGGCGGCTCGCATCACTCTGCGATACGGACTTTTTCCCATCATTTGAAGTTTCATAGGCCGACTTTTGGAAGTGGGGGGTGGAGCTGGTGGGGCTGGTCGGCGGTTGAGTCCGGGACCACCTTAAGAAAAAAGCAGCCCTGCAGCCAGGGGAAAGACTCCCCCCCCCCGCGCTCCTGCCACCCCTCCTCCCCTCTGTTCCTGACTGTCTGGTTTGATTGGTGTCGCGGATGCGCTACATCCGGATCCATGAGAAAAGGAAGTTCAATACAAAGTCAATTTATCCTATTCAAATGGAAAAATCAATAGATGAGTGACCTCCAGAGCCATTTCGGGTCAGCAAATGCTTAAAAAAAGAAAACGCATCGCGTTAACGGACTGTTGAAGCGACGGTGTGGCGCAGACCGAGAAGTTTTTTAAGGCTGGATGTTAAAATTCAGCCTCTCGGTGATGAAGCAAATGCTGGTAGACCGACAGATGGCCGCCTGGATCCCTGCTCTTAGTGGTCGGAAGTGCGGACGGAAATCTCACGATTACAGCAATTAGCTGATTTTCCATGGATGGATGTGATGAATATACCAGCCGTGGCTGCTTTTCTCCCCGTGGATACAGAGCAGCGGTTCCCCGAACGGGGGGGGGGGGGGTTAGGAGCCATCAGGGGTCCTTTGAAGGGGGGGAGGCAGAGGGTCTCAGATAAAAGTCTAATCCCACTATCTAATCCCATAGATGTTACTGCAAAGGAACATCTATTCTGACAAGAGAGATCACTCTCAACACTGTCAGTATAATCAGTTTTAAAACGTTTCTTGCAAGAATATTCTGTGCAATCTTGTCAAATATGGACCTCAAGTCTTCTTCTGTCTTTGTGAATAAATTCAAAAACCTGTGATCTGACTGTGCAGTTACTCAAAACCCTGCAGGAAACATGTGTTTCCGAACAGCCACAGATATTTAGACTTAAAAATAATAAAAAGTGGTACTGAAAACTCTGGAAAAAGACAGAATCTCCTTGGATGAAGCAGTAGGTGAAAGCTGAGCTAAAGCAGACGCGTCTTAAAAGTCTTAAAAACCCAGTCAGAGCTCCCAACCACATTTCTGACTGAAAGAATGCCTTCGATGTTATGTTAGCTGGAAATTCGGCCTGCATGGTCCTGACATAATTTATACATTTTATTTGACTTTTCTGCAAAAGCAAATTCTGATGCAAACTTATTATTAGACTTCTTTTAAATATCGACAGTAATTATCAGCTTGTTAATGATTTTTCTTCTGCTGTTAAAAAGACGAGGCAACCAAAGACAATGAATACATAAATAATGTATTTATTACATTATTAATAGTTATATAATCAAACATCCCACTTTGGCTCTTTAATCAGAAACCAAAAAATGACACAATATCATCCTGCTGAGTTATGAGTGTTGTGTTTTTACAAAGTGTTGGTTTGAAATGTACATTATAAGCACACAAACAAAATATTAGCATTATAGAGAAGCTAAGTTTTTCATTTGGCACGATGGCTCCCAGTGACAAACCAGCAAAACTTTTGATTTTTCTTACAGTTATAACACAGAAACTTGATGCTAACTTGACACAGCAGCTTCAAAAGAGAAATCAAACAATGAAATTTCTCATCATGTGTTATTAACTTGTTTGCTTGACATGTTTTCTTCTAAAATTACACTGGAACTGTATGTAATAAAAAGCTCCTCAGCACTGCCAGCGTCCACGGTAGTGTGGTCAGAAGAAGCACAGGCTGCTGTGCTGCTGCTGATAGCGGATATACGACTGGATGAGAGAGTCGGGGATGCGGGGCTTCACAGTGTTCAGGGCACTTTCAAAGTGTCTGGCCTCGACGTGCTGAGCTTTGATGTCCTCTTGCAGGGCCAGGAGGGCAGCCTCTCTGCATACTGCCGTTATCTGGGACAGGAAACAGACACAGATATTCAGCTGTCAGGCAGAGCGCTTCATCCACTGAACACTGAACTGAGTCACGTGAGCACAGGCTGATCGACTACAGCCACACACACACACACATGTCATGGTAATGGAAAAGTACTTCATTTATCTCTCCAAGGGAAATGAATTTATCCTATAAACATCAAAAAGCATTGAAGTGCAAAGGGGAAAAAACACAAGCAGGAAATACACAAACTGTTTATAATCTGCACAATGACATATCTACACTAAACAGAGCTGAGCAAACATCCCATGATTCCTCTGCACGGTGAACAAGCATTTGATCCTGGAAGTAAAATCAGTCATAACTGAAATAGCTTTTTAATTCATTCAGTTTCCTTTTACAAATGACATAAAACAAAGAGTCACTTCTGTTGATTCCTTGATAACCAACGTGATGAATGTCAGAGCTGAACTCTTAATGTTCCCTTGGTGCTGAAATGATGGTAGACAGTCATAAATATTAGAAATAAAGCAGAAGAAAGAGGCAGAGAGGTTTTGTTAAAGAGATATTCAAGTTTGTCGGAGGAATAAGATGTAAGAGAGGATTTATGCTCTGAAAGAAAAACACTCAGCTAAATGACTCAAGTACAGCATGTACATATTTTCAGGTGCAACAAGGGAGATATAATCCTTCAAATAATATGTTTACAGGTTGGAAGAGCAACAAGAAACTGAGCTCTTATTCATTCTGGAAAAGAGCAAGTCGAAAAGTTTTATGTAGCCAAAGAAACACATTTTGGAACATGAGTTGACTCGCAAGCTAACAAGGACCTCTAATGAATGTATAAACAAAAGCTAAGAGCTAAAACGTTTTCTTCCTCCTCTGTTACTCTTTAAAAACAACTGGACTTGATCTGCAGTGCAGCAGAAGTATGGAAATGCTGTGTTTTTCCAGTTCTGACCTTAATTTAATCTCAGGAAAAAAAAGGATTATTTATGCATCCGGGCCAACATTCCTGATCTGCCATGTTTAAAGTGTAAATACGGTACTCCTCCTGCAGCCTCTGTCGTCCAGCACTGATCAAATTATGTAACGGCTAACATGGAGGAGTGCTGCAGTCAGTACGAGTGACCTTTGAAAGAGATTGTGCACACAGCAGAGGAGTGACTCACTTCCGAATTGGTGGCGATGGCTGATGAAGGCCAGGCACCTTCCCCAGCGGTGCCACGCTCCTCCCTTTTCTAGAGGCACAGCTTTGTTCTGAGCCCGAGCAGTTTACACAGCTCTCCTCCAACAACGGCCGCGCAGGAAACTATTCGCCTGTACAACCGCTGATAACGCATGGAGGTTAGTGGGACAGGCAGTCATGTGATGCAGCAGAGCGGTGGAATATTGAACAGTGAAAGTATGCATGCACAGCAATGTGGGTGCACTGAATTTGCTCACTGGACCGAAGCAGCGCTGGTCACTGCCCATCCCTCCATGCTGTGCAGCATGCAGGATGAAACTAAGCACACAGATGCACAGTGAGCAGGAGGAGAGTTTAAGTCTATGATGTATGTTTTAGTGCTTCTTTGCACTGGATGTGAGGTCCTGCATGTTCCTAAATAAATACAGTGTGATTTAATTAAAGCTATTTGCCAACAAAAGGCTCAACAGATTGAGAAACTGCATTTACATCAAAAGGACAAGACATCATGAACAGGTTTCATGACAGAATCGGCTTTTGCTTGATAAAATTATCCCTCACTTGTTGTTTTTGATGGACAGGTGAGCAGGTGATGGCTATGCTATTAAAGTGTTAGCCTCTACAAAAATGCAAAGCTGTAGAAAGTGAGAATAAAAAGCAGTGAGAGAACAAGAAGCAACTTAGTATCCTGACTTAAATCATCTACATGAGAGAAAATATAAAGAAAAACAGATTTTTCCGTAGCATTGCCTGTCCAACTGTTTGGATTTCTGTTTAGCTTAGCAATTTATGCTAAGTGCTTCTCAAACTGCATGCAATTATTTAGAAAGCTTTTGCTTAAGTTGATCAACTATCACAACTACATGGAGCAATAAGTCTCATTCGAGCGCTCCAAGTGTCAAGACTTTCTTCCAGTATTTTTAAACACATTTTCATCTTGAATATCTATAAAAATGTAAAAGAAGAGACAAAAAAAGCCACAAAAGTCTTCTCTGATATTCTTGAACAACCTTAAAATGCACCAGATTTCCAGTCAAGATTTGGAATCCCTGCATCTGCATGATAACATCGACAAAACATGATATTATCTGAAAAGCGTCCAATGCATAGATTCAGTAGTTACAGGAAAAAACACTGCGGAGGTTGCCGACTGATAAAACACACGGCAGTCGTGGCTGTTTTTTAAGGCGAGAGAGTAAAATGAGGGGAGATAGCAGCTCGAATGTGCTCTGGCCCGGCGAGTGTGCACGGCTCAGGACAGGTGCTTTGCAGATGTCAGGATGTGAGGCCTATAACCCCCCCCTTCTTCTTCTGTTTCAAGCCAATGAGCAACTTGATTTAGGTAGGGTAAACACACAGGGCTGGGTTAATTTTGTAAGAGGGTTTCCCATCATTCAAGTCATTTGGGCCTGTCAGTAATAATGATGCAAAACAATGAGGCCATGTATCCTGGTTCCTTGCTTACAAACAGAGCGAGGGCGAGGGAGCAAGGAAAGGAGCTGAGCCAGAGCGAGAGAGCGAGGGAGAGCGAGGGAGATGCCACATGTTGAACAATGTGATTTAGTGTTGTTTCCAAGCAACATCCATAAACAGGAACAGACAAACTCTGCGGCACAATCAAACTATAATTTCTTATTTACGTTGAACGTCGACTTGCAGGATGTGTTCGCCTCCCTGCGCCTCCATCTCATGATTCAACAGTTAATAATTATTTGGTTGTTTACTTCCACAACACCCCTCGGGTTTATTAAAAAAAAAAAAAAAAAGAAAAAAAAAGGGAAGAAAAAGTTGCTCTGAAGTACACAAACGACACACACACACACAGGCCCCTACATTCATGCTGGCCGGGTTTATGAGCTGGTCTGTGAAGGCGATCAACAAGCCAGTGTTCCCCGCTGTGTGTTTGCCCGTGCAGGCCTTGAAAAAAAATAAAAAATAAAGCCACAAAGGCAAACAGGGCGAGCGAAAGAGCGAAAGAGCCGGTTTGTTTGTTAACGTGAAGGCATTCCAAGACCAGAGCCAAGAGTCCAGCGTCGAACCCCCCACCCCCAGCGCCACCTTGATACCCCTGACCCCCCCCCCCCTCCAATGCATAAGCAACCCACCTACCACCCCCTGAAGATGGGCCCCCCGCGCTCCTGAAAGGGAGGAAAAAAAGAGGAGGAAGGAGAAAAAAAACTGCATATGCACTGAAATGAGATGTGTGTGAGGGGGTGAGGGGGTGTGTGGGGTGTGTGTGTGTGGGGGGGGGGGTTTGGTGGCGAAGAGTGCTGACTTGTGGCAGGCCAAATAAATTATAGATCTCTCCCCTCCCCTTTTTTTTTTTCAAAAAATTTTATTGCAACGCAGACTTTATGTTTCATTCCCCTTCATAAATTATGTCAGCAATCACTTAAATATATAGAGAGGGGCTGAGCTGATGCATTGCAGCGGTGGCTGCTCTCTGGTGATGCGGCCGAGCTCGCAGTTCCTGGACGTGGCGCGCAGCCAGTCGTAAAAAAAAAGGCGAAGCAAATGAAAGTTTAAAAAAAAAAAAAAAAGTCATCATCAAGAGCCTCTCAGTTAGGAGAGTGGTGGAAATCTGCTGACTCAAGATGACCCAAAAAAATCGGCCTGATATTGAGTCAAAGATGGAGGGTTTTTTTTTTTGATGAGGAGGCAGAAAAGTGTTTAAAGTAACAATTTGCACAGTAGGCTCTTCCATCGCGAATGGTTCAAGTTAGACAGCGGTGCCTGTGTACCTCGTAAATACTCACCGACTCTGTCTCTCCAGCAGACTTCTGATGACGATGCAAAAAGTCACTGCAACACCTGGATTTCCATAATGCAGATTCTCACAGACTGATTTTAATTAGATTAGTGTCGATACATCAGATGACTGTGCAGAATCATCAATCAAACCTCTGAATACGTGGCTGCACTTTTTTAATCAGGAGCACATCTCTGTGCAAATGTTGTTTTTTTTTCTATCTGTGGAAAAATGTCTGACTCATGACTCCACGTCCTCCAAGAAGCTCGACTGAAGCCGGAGGAGACTGAGGGCAAAATACAGGTAAGTGCAGTGAGAGAAAAGAGTCTGGTGCTCGTTTTTGAACCTGCAACCTTTCAGTTATCAGCTGGATTCTAATCAAAGTAATTTATCTATTCAGCCTGGAGCTTGCAGAGAGTTTCAGAGAGTTTACAGTTTGTGCAACATATAACAGAAAAAGGAAAACAGAAACTGCATGTAGACCGAACAAGAAGTAGAACCAAAACACTGTGAAGAAAATAAAAAGTAATGTGCAACATATAGATCTGTGTGTATAATTTGAAGTCTGTAAACTGTAATATTCATTTCATCACCTCTTGTCTTGACCAGAAGCACGAAGCTTTTAATCTTAAAGCTCCCTCCTTCACCGCGGACACCACCACCAGCAGAAATGTCCGGAATCCTTGTGTCAGTCATTCCACCTCCATAAAATGTCAGCAGTGGCTCTCAAACCGCCGAGCTTTTAAATGGGTCGCTGGAAAAGTGATAGATACTCAATTGGAGCTCCCACCACATCCTTGTTTCCACATATTCCTCTAATGACAAGTTTCCCCTCGTGGTTTTAAAACCCCTCTAAAAAAACCCAAAACCTCACATGCAAGAACATACAAACACACACATACACACACTCTTAAACACCAGAATCTACACCAGGGACTTATGGCTGAAAATTTGTTACCACAGCTCTTCAAGTTTGATGTCACTTAGAGTCAAATGCAGTGATGAGAGAAAAAGGGGGGGGGGTCAGGCTTCTGTTATGACATGAAGCTCTCTGGAGGTTTGCTGTTCCCATGAAATATTTGCTTTTAAAAGCATAAATTTTTTTTAAAAAGTAAGAAAACTATCAGTATTATGGCTTCACAAACATTTAAGTCTGCCTCATCAGACTGCTAAAACATATGAGAAAGTGAGAAATATGGACAGATGATTGGAAAAATAACTGCAAATTTAAACTTTCATCAAGTGAATTTTGAATAATTAATAAAAGCTACAGGGTCCTGCCTCTCTGCCTATTGATTAAAGATGTCAGGAACATCATTTATAAAAAAAAAAATTCACAATAAAGTAATCAGAAATTTCCCAATAATGCTTTTTAAAGGGTTGGTGATGATTCTTTTGCATTAATAAAACATTCGGATTCTTAAGTAAAAAATGGTACCAGGTTTTTCTTCTTTATCTGGTATAAACTTCCACTGTTATCAGAGAAGATATCTTCATGACATTATGTTCTGGCACATGCTCGTGTTGGGCTCCGTTTGCTCAGAGCTGCAGACCCTCACTCGCCCCCCCCCCACCAGCTCGCAGCCATCAGGGTGCCACAACATGAAACCCTGGATACAACAGCGGCCTTTATGCTCTGCTGGTCACTGCACTGCACTTCCCTCTGTAGCCACAACTACAACCTACATCACGCTGCTTGAATGCACACGAGCGAAACCGTGCTGGATGTATGAACTGTACGTAGAGTGATATACTGCAACACGTTCGGGACCGTATGTGAGGTCCTGTTGTCCTTGTAAGATAAGGCAACACGAAACTTTAACGACCCCAGAGAGGAAATCAGGTCGCTGTGGCGGCAAATGGTAACAAGATACAGCAAAGAATAACAGAATATAAATAAGTACATCGCAAAGTGGGGGTTACATAAACACACCCGACACTTTTTAGCGCCAGAACATGGCAAGCAGAAATATATGAGGGGAATAAAAGGTTAAGAGTATCAACATTTAGATGGGGGGGGCACAAAATAGTGACAGTAAAAATGTTAAGCCTGTTTGAGGTCAAGGAAAAAAAAAGGACATACCAGCACAAAATGTAAACATTTCAACAGATTTTAATAACTACAAAACACAAAATAAAGCTTAAATTTGTATAAAAAATATATATTTGATATGCTTGAGTCCATAGGAATTACAAAAGTGCATGTCAATGTGCACAGGTGCATAATAAAGTGAAAAAAACATGTATATAATTTCAGAAATGATTAAAATTAATAAAAAATGAGCAGATATTCATGTAAATTTATATCCTCTATCTTTACTCAACTTCACATGTTTATGTACCACATGCATGCCACAAACCCAAAGCGTGTAATGACTCTCCAAAAGTCTTTATGTGCGTCGAACATGTTTTGCAGCGAAAAAAAAACTACGTAAATCTTTATTTCTTCCCAGCAGTATTTCCCCAGAGGAGGTGAGAAGTGGCGCGTGCCATCATACAACCTGCTCAGCGCGACGAAAATAAACCCTCCTCGAGAGGTGGAGGGGGTAAAAAAAAAAAAAAAGCTTGCAACTGCTGGCAGTGCATACCAGCGTTCTCAGGTCAAATCTGTCTGGTGTACTTTTCGCTTCCTACTTCAACAAAGGCGCTCAGTGAGTGTATCAGACGGCCTTAATGAAGGGCTTGTTAGCCGGGCTAGCGGCAGCAGATCCACTAGGCCGAGAGTGTGTGTTTACTATCAATCCACCCTTGTGTCTACAGCAGGCTACATCCAGCACTCCCCTCCTCCCTCCTGCCTCACCCCCTCCCCTCGCACACAAACGGCCACATTTACAGGAGCCCTGACACCCCCCCACCTCCCACAAAACCTCTCCTCCATCACTCCACAGGTCCTGCACACATACGCCACAGCGCACCAACATGCACACACACGCAACACACCGCACTTGCTCACATACTGTTGGTAATGCTGCACCGAACATGCATCCGCACACGTGTGTGAACGGTCATATGCAGCACGCTGCACTTGCAGGACCACACAGGTAAGGTTCATGAGCCTGTTGACTCACACACACTGAGCACCAGAAAAACATCCTGCACAGCACTGTGCACCTACACACTCATGCACAGGCACACATGCATGTTCACACACAAGCAACAACACACACAGCTACAGTCAAACATATACACACCATCAACGATCTTTCATGGAGAAGTCTTCAACAGCAAATACATGATATCTTGCTTGTTAAACACAGTTAAACACTTATTTACACACAGAACTCACAGCGAGAATAAACAGCTTAACCTCATATTTTTTACGATTTACTTAAAACTTAAAAACAGAGAACACAACTTGCCTCAAGTGCAAATTCTAACCAGTCAGTCAAACCAACTATATGGAGGTTGCAGAAGCTAAGCTGCTATTATTGCAGAAATTATGAAAATAAAGCAAAAATATAAAATGTCACAATACAGAAGATAGTTTAGTACTTATAATCACTACTTCTTA
>JAPZDZ010000026.1:22019114-22031737 GCA_029783805.1 Acanthurus tennentii | reverse complement strand
TAGTGGGACAATTGAAGGGGGCATGGAGAGAAATGGTGGTAATAAGACTTAAAAGTTTGGGTTCCTTTTAAATTTTATCTCTAGTTTATTCCAAAAATGTGATTGTATTTTTAGAAAGCAAAATTTAGATGAGGTCAGACTGTTGGAAATGAACATAACGGAATGGGAGGTAGATGGTGAGACAAAGAGAAGCCATCATGAGCCAAACTGCAGGAGGTGTGTGACGTCCAACTGTCCCCAACGCTGGCAGATGTGATCCCGCGGTCCGCAGGTGGTGTCCAGCAGCCCTGATCCCGGCCAGTGGCATTCCAAAACAGGATGTCTAAAACTCCCCAGGCTTGGGACTTCCTCTCCCGTAGCGCCGCGGCCCAGAGTTCAGCCAGCTCCCAGCCCAGAGGAACGCATTACAGATCTGGCACGTGAAACAGTCTGCTGCTCACAACTGAACGCCAGCCCCCCCCCACCCTCCCTCTTTCTGGCCCAATCCCCTCTTTAACCATTTAAAACTTCAGAAATAGTCCCCCTGGTGCTTTTCCAGAGGAAAGAGCTCTTTTTCTACTTGCTTGCTTTTGCGTCAGCGAGGGCATTGAGAGTGCACCTTCCGCACTGTTAATGAAACTGGGCCTTGGCAGCCAAGTGCCAAATTAAATCCAACATGCCTTTCCACAATAGCAAAAAAGCAAAGAGATGTGCAACCTTGACATGAACCGAGGATGACTGTAAGGTTCACAAAAGAGGATGTGCGTATCTTTTCTGACAGAAAAGAACAGACAGAGCTCCCCAAACGCAGAGTTGTTGATGATTCACACTTATCTGCATCACAAAAGTGCTGGAGGTGATGAAAAAGACACACCGAAGGAACGTCTTTTACGATCTCACCATGCGGTCAAAAGCTTCCTGTTTGTTAAAAGATAACCTGTTCCTTGCAATATAGCTTGTAGGCTTGTAAACTGCAAATATTTGGCATAGGTTTGAAAGACAAAAATACCCCTCCATGTCCCTACACACACACTCACACTGACAGAAAAAAAAAAGCTCTGCTTGCACTTCTTCTCTGAAGCCGTTTCAGGCCTTGCAGCTGTGGAAGCTGTGTTCACAAGCATGAGCTGCGTTAATACCATTAGCAAAGATAGATGAAAGATACAATTGCCTTTGAAGGAGTGGATGATGTGGGGAGGAGGGGTTTCGAGAATAAAAGTGACCACATTAGAGAGCGAAACAGCAGTCTGCTGGGGGGCTAAAGGGCAGGCTGGGAGGGCTAGCATTATCCTCTGGCCTTCTTATTCCCCTCCGTACCACCCACCCACCCATTTGGATCTCAGTGACTTCATTAGGATGGCACGCCGTTTTGCCAATGTGGTTCCAATCGGGGCCCGAACTGTACATAAACCCCGCAGGAAATGCAGCTGGGTGACAGACTGTCCAAAAATAAAGAGAGAGAGAGGCTGGGGGAACAAGGGGTAGGGGTGTGTGTGTGTGTGTGTGTGTGTGTGTGTGTATACGGGGTGAGGGCTGAGGAAAATAAAACACATGTGAGGCGACGCAGAAGGGGTGGGAGCATGATTAACGACGCCGACACTTTGAAGACAGGAAGACACCTGGCGACCATCTTGTCTCTGTGGGCCCTGGACAGACGGTAATGCTTTAGTGTGTAGGAATTAGGCCCTTCGCATCTCACAGCTTTAGCACGGAAACCGCCGGCCAGATGGGGACTAAGCTGGGAGGATTGTGGAGGACTCAAGGAATGAGACACGACTGCCGGCCCCGACTAACTGCACCGGAGTCTCCGTTGACTTGGCAGCACGCTTTGAGTTTGATGGATGGTATACTGGTCCGTGAGCTAGTTCACTTCCCTTATTGACTATGATTGTGTTAAATCCCTCCCGTACGGCTGCGCTTGGGAAGACTAATGAAGTGACTGGGCCATGTGTATTTTCCAGAAAGGATACTGTACACTTCCTGTCTTTGCCGATCCACAAACAGCCATTGTTTTATAGTGCCTCGCAAACAAACATCAGGCGCCTAAGAAGTCCCCCGTCTGCATGACCTTAAATATAAAACTCAGACTGGTGCATGACATGCTGACAGCTAATATGAGTTTCGTGGTAAACATCCTTGTTTGACGGCCCTGTCATTTTGAAAAATTGTAAATAGGATGTTTAACCATAATTAATGGAGCCAGTCTGCATCTGTGAACGACTGCGTTCCCCAGAGCTTTCGAGTTCAAACTTTACAGGATACATACAGTGATTTCCTCCCATTTTTTTCCCATGAAACTTAAAAAAAAAAAAAAAAAAAAAACCCAGAAAACTATATTTGTCAAACTCCCCCACCAATAAACACATTGTAAACTGTCAGCTTCCCAGGCCAAAGATGGCAATAACAAAGTCTTGACAGGAAAAGTGGCGACACAAAGCTAGATTCGGAGCCGAAAAAGGGCATGAGGGCTTCAGCCAGCAGCGGATTAGTGCTCAGGTTGGAGACATGGGTGGACAGGGGGTTGATGGGATTGTTCCTGTGGCAGCATCAAGTGTCTCTTCCTGAGGACAGCTTTGTGAGTAATTGGTGTGGTAGTTAGCCACAGTTAAGCATATCCACAGCGGACCCCGAGGGTGAAACCGTCGGCAACGTTATCATTACCAGGCTCTCTTTGAAGATACCAAAGTTTGGGTCTAAACATTTGTTTATGCTCTTTATGTTGTTTCTGCAGAAGTAACACCGCTGCTGGTGACACATCTCAAATCATGAAAACACCATGATCTAATTTTAATGTATGTAAGGAAAAAAGCTGTGATGAGGTGACGGATTTGATCTATTAAGTATGAAAATCAGAAAATCCACAACCAATGAATCAATAATAAAATTAGGTCCAAGTAATGACAAAAGCAGAGACAAAAGTAATACAGAAATATAAACCCTGACAAAAATATGATTTATCAGCAATAAAGTAAAAAAAGCTTGAGCAGCAAGAGGCCAAAGGAAACAATAAGACTGAGAAATATTGTTAAATCAGTTATTAAAAAAAGTAATTTGAAGTGTCAGTCTGCATAGTTTAATTTGGGTGGGATCCATTAAATAGCCTGGATTTTATTATTATACAGTAATTATGCACTATTCAAGCTGCCCATAATCTAAATAATGATAAACTAAAATGTCACACATTCAAAGACAGAGGGTTGTATATGTGATTGAAATGAGATAAAGCAATTAGTTGTACATTTCTTTTGGTTTCATATAGACAGTTCGTGTCCACCTGTGGTTGAAAACTCGTAGCCAGCTCTCTGACAAAGGACCTCTTCTCATTGGTCCTGTACAAACAGGATTCTTTGGAACGGGTTCCTGACAAATTTAATTTAAACAAATAAAAGTTGAACTCCCTCAAAATGAATTATGCTACAATAAAACGTCCACACTCGCCCTTAAAAAAACAGTGAGCGTTGGAAAGAGACTGCATCGCGTCCCTAAGAAAGAACAAGTAGTCCATGTACATGTGTCATGACCCGGTCTCTATAAATATACACATGGTGGGCCAATACCCACAAAACATGCCACAAGAAAGAATGGTCCTTTGCAGCGGGTGCAGCGGAGAAGGCAGCAGTGCCGAGGCTCTGCTTCAAGCAGGTCTCAAATCAGCGCTTGGGGAGAGGCAAAACATATGTTAGCTATGTTATGGTTAGAATTAGCATCTCTGGTTTTCAACGGATGTGGGTTTGATCCCTTTGGCCTCCAGGCTCAATCAAGTCAATCTAAAATTAGTGGGCTGCCCCTTTTTCCGGAAGACAGATAATTCCCTCTTGATTGTGGAGAAGGAAAAGTACTGCGAAAAGCAAACATGGTGGAGAACACGGAGAGTACGGACGAAACGCAGCTACGGTGGAGCTGAAAATAGTGACAGGTGCAATGACCAGCAGCTGCCAATAAACACATTCATACTAAAAATACTCTGAGGACAAGAATGGGAAAGCTTTGTGTCAGCTTTTTTCAAGCTGGAAGTGTTTATTGCTGTGGGCACAAAGTTCGTAATATCAGGGATGTCAACACTGAAACTACATTATATGACTGAGTCTCTTTGTTCTTTGTCAAACAAAGTCAGGCTAATAAAAATGGGGGGAGGTGAAGCAGTTTATACTAACAACAATGTCTATTTTTTAAATAGCATGAATTCAATTAGGAATCCATATTTAAAGTCATGGAGTTGAACACATGAGACAATATACTGCAAGAAATAGTGTTGTTATTATTATAAAGTGAGATGTTGCAGAATGGAAACTTTTCAAGGGGCTTCAGTGATTTTGTCCAGAGAAAACGGACAAACTCACCTCTGTGTCAATAACATTTTAACTGGGCTCCCAACCCTGAACAATGAAGCAGAGCCAATCCTGGCCTGATAGGCAAATACGAACTCCTTCCCGCAAATTATAAAAGGGATCGTGAACCTTCAGCTCTGACTGTTTCAACATGCAAATCACATCCAACTTGGTGACAGTTAAACAAAAAAGGAAAAAAAAAGAAAAGAAAAACTGCAGCCTTGGCTGTTGATGTCACTGGATCCTCAAGTGTTTTTTTGTCTGACAAAAAAAAGAAAAAAAAAGGAAAACTGACACAAGAAATATGTTGTGCTGTGCTATCCTGTTTTGTACATTTCCTGAAATCCAAGGTGTAGGGTACGGGAATAATCCAGTTCGAGAGGGAAGGTCAGCCTTCAGTGTCCCAGGTCTGGAAAAACCATTAGGTGGAATGGAAGGGAAGAGACAAGGTCTAAGTTATTTCCTCTCTTTTTTTTCTTTTCTCTCCATCATTTCAGAAAAGGGCCAGAGCATTGGGGGGCTTTATCCTCCTTGGAGTGTCCCAGCAGGCACTGCTAGCAAGGAAACGATGTCAGGAAGACTCTGGACACACTTGTGTATTGCAACAGAACGAGGTTACTGTTCGTGCATCTAGTAGTCCAGGGTCACCAGGTCACAAGAAAAGAGTCCGTCAGTTGCGAATCTGTATGGTTTTTTTTGTGTTTACATGCTTTGACAAAAAAAGACAAATCTTAAACACTGGGATAAATAAACAGATAACAAAATCAATACAACTGGAGGGAATTCAATTAATTACATTGAACACTGATCTTATCAAGTGTGTGTGTTTGTACCATGACCGTTCATGTACACTAGTTACACAACAGCATGAAGCACGGAGTGAAAAGTTGCCAAGAGGTGTTAGGTAATCATCAGTAAAACAATGCGCAAGAAATAGAATCAGGAAGTTGAGCTTAATATAAAACAAAAAAGGGCCTTTTTTGTTTTAAAAAAGGCTACCATGATAAGATTTTATGTCAAACTTGCTAAATTGTTTCATTCAGACATAAATAATGAAACCTTTCAGGGTCTCCACATTAGGAAAAAATGTTCGTAGAGGCTTTTTTTGGACTTTAATGACACTGCAACATTGCTATTGTTTCGTGATTCTTTGCATCGCTTTGTTGACAGTTTCTGAGAGTGCTGCCCATCCGGTTTGACCCCTGCTAGCCCCCCCCAAGAAAAAAAGAAAAAGAAAAACAACTAACATAAAAAAACAAAGAGTGTATTTCCTTGTGTATCCTCATTTCTTCAATAAGAGCACAAAGACAAGTGCTCGGGGTTACACTGCCAAATGAACACCATTACCCTGGAAGTGTTTCACGGATACTGGCCCCGCTCTTTTGTGAGCCCACTATTCACAGCAACCCTGTGGCTTTCCTCAGGTGCTCAACGTTTCCCTGCAGCCTTCCAAAGCAAGCGTATTGGTTAACCACCCAAACCACTCGAGCATAATGCAATCTCCGATTCACAACACACAAAATGTATTGGCAGCAATCCATGGAACCTAATCCAGGAAGGGGAAACATTTCTGCAAACACACTCTTGTTGAAAACGTCTAATGAATGGTTTCTCGTCTATTCTGAATGATGTGGAGTCTGCAGGATTTTTCCAAATTTTCCCCCAGTTTGTGCTTTTTTTTTTTGTTTTCCTCATTCCAAACTACCAACAAGGGAAAGGGGGTAGAGAGAGACAGTGCTGCCTCTGTGCACAAGGACTTTCCAAACACAGAAGGCAGCTGTCCTGGAATGTGCACTGGCGTACAAGCAAGCTCAGAAATTATGGCCCTGGCCTTTGCTAAAGAAAATAAAATTGATGCAATCTGTAGAGCATGCAGCTTTTAATTAGTGGCTTCCGTCTCCTAATTGGTTTCTCTCCGCTTCCCTCCACCTTAATTCGGGATTGGACCAATTGCCCATGCTGCATTTAGTATGCTTTGTTTGTCTTGAAGGAAACCGTACACCGTAATCAAGGCACAAAATGAACATTTTCAAGGCCAGCACAGGCAAATCTGTGCAGAGAAACCGGTCTCTTTCCCCTTTTTTTTCAGTTTTCCTCATTATTTAAAGGAAATAAATCTTCACAGATCGACGAACCAACCAGAGGAAAAGCCTTGCGTTGTGTTGTAAACATATGTTTTTCTGAAAATGTGAAAGAATGAAAGAATGAGGAGTAATTAGGGTTCAGACCGTACACACTGTACTTACATTCCTGGCATTAAGCATGTCGTTTTTCAAAAGAGTGTGAAAGTAAGACACGCTTAAATTCCTTGATTAACATCACTTTAAGTAAGCAAGTGAAGTGAATTTAAAGGACAGACATCAACAAATAGACGGCAGATAATTCTTTGGTTTTAGCATAACAAAAGCACAATAAACAACTTCCGTCCTTCCCGTCTTTACTTTTATCACGTTCTTTGCGAGAATATATAATGCCCCCATTCATGCAGAAGCTGAGTTTTTTGCCTATGCCTTAAGCGCTCTCCATAATGGCCTGTGGAAAGTGTATTATCTGAACGCAAATGTTTACCCATGACCTAACAACTGAGTCATGTTTATTGCACGCAACAAAAGCTAACTGTGAGTGAAAACACACAGGAGATCACAAAGCTAAAGCTCACTGTGGTATGTTTATAGCTGGGTATGTGGTCTTTTAGTGGTTTTGTGTCAGAGCGCAGATGAGTAAACACTCCCATGTAGCTTTCCATTCAAGGTGTAAGGACATGGTATGGAACCCAGGTAAGGAATGATGGACACCCCACTCAGGTGTTTAATGTGTTGACTCAGCTTTGAAAAAGAAAAAGGAGACACTAAACAGCTGGATAGTTGATCCGAAACTGTTGAAACAGACGAGATGAGATGCACTGCCGGTTGCAAAAAAATGCTCAGTTCGATAACAGCAATGAGAACTTTTCCCAACCAACTACTGCAAGAGAGATAAGTGTGGGAAAGGAAAAGGAAAAAAATACAGAATCAGGAAAGGAGGACATAAGAAAAAGAGATAAAAGCAAAGAGATGAACAAGCAACTGATGCTGACAGCCAACAGCACACAGTTTATGAAGCAATCATCTGAGGTCAGGGACAGGTCTGGTTGCCCAGCACTACTGGATTCTCACACACACACACACACACACATTCCTGATGTCATCCTCTTTCATGTTTACTGTTTCCATCAGCCAACAAACGAATTTCCTTGTTACTGTGGCAACTTGCAGAAATGTTCTCCTGCACAGAAATCACATTCTCCACACAGCAGCGCTGAGGCCAGGCCTGATCTGCAAGAAGAATCCAAGCTAACGTTGGGTTTTGGATCTAAAACTCAACAGAACTACTTGTTGCATTTGGAAATATTTTAATCTTTAGTGCTAAAAGCTCTGTAGCCAGATTCTTAACCCTTCTTTACTGCTGATTTTTTTTGAGGATAGTGGACATGTCAAACTTTTGACATTGCAAAAGTTCCAGCTGATTGCATAAAATGCTAATTTTGTAAATACCCAGACACCTTTGCTTCACCTACAAAGAAAAGGTTATGTTTACATGCATTATTTCACCTACTGATGGTTGTATTTACTCTTTAGTTTCTGCAAGTTTACTGGAAACTTTCACACATCTGCTGGTTGTCTGTAATCGAGGTAAGAGTATGAATGAATTGCTACAAATGCTGTTATGACACCTCCTCAGTCTAGTTCACACGTTTGTCTATTAACACCAACTAAAAAGTTCTCAGTTCACTGTCAGGAAGTCTGTTTTATTTCAGTTGGTGGCTCAGAAAATCTGTATTTGTTTCTTCGTGTGGTTGTGTACATGTATCTCCCTGGAGCTGGAAAAGATGCAAAACACAACAAACATGTGACTCCATCTCAAACAAAACAACATGGCAAGCGTGAAGCTGGGCTCTGTTACGCATTTGAGGGCAGAACATCATTCCAAGCAACATTTTGCTGTGAAATAAGACACAGATCGCCCAGGGGTGTAAGTAGTCCTGAATTATGAGGGTGCAGAAAATATGGGAGGCGGAGAACAAGGGGGGGGCAACCAGATAAGTAATAAAGATGATGGAGATATGGAGGAGAGAGGAAAAAGGAGGAGGGACGCAGTTAAAAAGGAAAGAAAGAGACATAGTTGAGAGTTTCTCCTTTCTGCTTTCTGTCTGTGACCGGTAGGTTGAATGCTTAAACGTCCCTCTCTTGCTCTCTCTGTCTGTTTACAATTACCGCGCCGCGAATGAATCTTCCACGAATGACCGCTCAACTGGCAGCCCTGACTAGTCAGGAACAAGGGAGCTATTAGTGGAGGAACTGAGGAAGGAAGGAAGAGGGGAAAGCCAAAGGGAAGGCAGTCCAGCTCAGAGGCCCGCAGAGGGAGAGGAGGGAGGGAAGGAGGGAGAGAGGGAGGGAGGCTTAGTGGAGGGAGCGAGGGAGGAAGTTAGGAAGGCAGTGTGGAGGGATCAGCGAGGTTATACAGCGAAGAGAGAAGGGCCATAGAGAAGGAGGGCATGGCCACATCTCCCCGAGGCGATGTGCTCGACAGAAGCTCCCAGAGGAGGAGGAGGAGGAGGAGGAAGAGGCCACAGCATCCCCTCATCCCAACCCGCCCATCTCACCCCCCCCTCCCCCCCTCCAGCAAGAAGAGGAGATGAAAGAGATTAGTTCTGGGGTCTGGCCCGGAGGACAGTGGACCAGGCAACCTCTGAAATTCTTTCATTTCTCAGGCAACAGGATTTAGGATGGGACCTCCCAACGGCCCTTTGACACAAGAAATACATGAGAGCATTTTGTGGGTGTGACTCTCCAACCCCCCCCCCCCCATCCATCCCCCATCCATCCCCCATCCAGCTCATGTCAAGGTTTCTGCGGGCATGAGAGCGCTTCTGGGGACTTCCTGACAGCCATAAGTTACTTTGACTTCAGAGATGACAAGCAGTAAAAAAAAGAAGTGTTCGTTACCTTTTTTCTGCAACACCAACACACACACACACACACTCACGAATACACACCAAGGTGCAATTCCAAACCTATGAAACAGCCGCCTTTCACACGGTCATTCATCACGCAGAGCCTGTGAAACAGGAAATGAAGTGACACTGCGCCACCGCCTCTTTCCGATGCATCAACCGAGTCCTTGCAGGACGGCTGCAGGGCCTCGAACGCCTCACGCATGTTTGTCTCAAAGATTACTGCTGCACATCTACCTGACCTCAGGGATCGTGCCGTAACCATCATAAAAAGTCCTTCCAACACAAGCCAGAAGGATTACAAGGACTGAATCACATGCCAGCAAATGTCAGTATGCATCGTCAGGTTCAAATTATAAACTTAAATTAAAATAAAGATGTATTGAGGTTAAACAATCTTTTATTAGTCCAACTGACATTATGATGTCAGGTATGGTTGTTCATACTGTGATTATTAAGCGGTCCCAATTTCCACTTCACAATCATCACATTGCTACATTGCCTATGTTTGGAGAAACGAATGCAAAGTTCCTAGCGAAAGGTTAAAAAGCATACTGACTGATTTATAATTTCAAATAGTCCACCACTTCCTCCCCAAGATGCAGACTGAGCTCAACGGCTGCCATTTTGACAGTGAAGTTGATGTCACTGCTGCTGTGGATCAATTTTCGGAGGTCCAAGACGCCGACTTCAACAAAGAACGGATCCTTTTGCTCGATTACCATTGGATTAACTGTGTAAATGTGTAGATGGAGGGAAATTTGTGAAAAAAATCAACGTTTTAGATTTGCTAAAAGTGACTCCTTCTACCTTCAGCCTTGAACTTATCAATCACCTAGTGTACATCCATTAAAATACAACATTGTCTCCTTTTTTTGCCTCAGACAAACAATAATTAAACTCATTATCCTATGAAAAGTCAACAGAGAAATAGCAACAATAATCCTTACAAATAATCCAATACTTTAAATGTGACTGATTAATCAAAAAACTCAAACATTTGCTGTTTTTTTTACTGTTTCATATCAGCGTTGATAAAATATCTTTCTTTGGGCAACTGGCCGAACAAAACAAGCTAGTTAAGGATAACAGTAACTGGAATAATAATCAGGAGATTAGTCAATAATCATTACTCGCAGCCTTAATCCTAATGTTAATTATCCCTCCTAAACATAAGGAGAGCAGCTGAAGGCCTCATATATCCAAAGGAATGTACTTAACCACATGCTTAACCAGCACTGATATATACATCCAGCTCCAGTATATGGAAACACAACTCCCACTCTGACAGCCAAATGGCCCCCCTCACAGAAGGGCCTGCTGGGATTGATTTCATTTCAGCTACAATGGGTAACTTAAATCTTGATGAAGATGACTGAGGCCGGCTGAGGATATACATTGGGATACCGTTACCCCCCTGGCCCTGTCCGGTGTGCCTCCGAAACGACCGCAGCAAATAATAGCCCATTTGTTTAGCCGTTCTCCAAACACGGCACTGAATCTTGCTGAAGTGAACAAAAAAAAAACCAAAAAAGGAGTACAAACCTGCTTTTTATCACAGGAGAGAAGAAGAAGAAGAAGAGACACTGTGGAGGAGGCGACATTACCGGACCCCCCCTCCTCCTCCAACTCCCATTTCAAATCCCCACCCCCCCTAAAAAACTTACACCTTATCCACTTGTAAGCAGCTCTTAATGTGGTGTTGGGACCCCCGGAGCACAGAGTCGAGCTCGGGGAGCTTCAGCAGGGGATATTTGAAACATACAAAGGGGGTATTATTTGATGCACCCCCCCCCTTCAGTTGGCCCCCTACCAGTTTCTATTCTGTATGTGGATCTGACTGTATCCTCATGGTGGCGAATGACGTCTCCGTCTCAGTCTCTGGTTTTTACACAGAGAAAGACCAAGCAGGGTGTCGTATGCCTCTTCAGGTGTCCAACTTTAATAAATGTGCTAAATGTTGGAATTTAACATGAAGTTTTAATTAATTTCACATCCTGGTTAATAGTTTAAATGTATTAAATCAGTGGATGCAAACATTAAGCGTCATGTTTTGTCTAAATTGTGTAAATCAGGTGTTGTCAAAGTTTCTGGTGACAAAGTACCAGGATGTGGAGCCAGAACACGATGCAGGGCTGCACTGGAAACTTATTTAGGATTACTGATTGGGCTTATAATGACTTTTAGCATTAATTTCCTCAAGCAGATCAGTTTATCCGTCACCTGAGGTCTGACTAAAGAAGAGCTGAATCATTTTTCCTCGAACTTTCTTTCTCCTCCTTCAGTGTTTTTTTTTCTCCATGGGAATTTTTTTTTGTCTCACTTCCACATTAAACTGCTGCGTTAATCATCAGACTTGTTTGCATCAGCTAACAAAATAAAAAAAAAAGAAGCACCGATGACAGAACAAAACTTCCTCGCGACACTGAGGAGCCACAAGCTGCCACGAAACCAGGAGCTTTCAGCAAGCTGTCGCTCCTAATCTGACAGACACTTATCGGGGCGGGGGGGGGGGGACGCCGTTTGACTCCGTCTGACATGAGAGACACTCGTTAGAGGTGAACAACATGAATATCATCTAGTATTTATGTTCACTGATCAGTTTAAATGCCCACGATCGTTTATTATAGCCGATCCTCCATGTTGAGAGGATTTCCACCTCGCTATAGGAGTTTGGAAAAATTAGTCGTTTGAAAATCAGACAGAGGACAAAAGAAACAAAAAGACAGACAGACACGCTGAGACGTTAAAAAACAAAAGAGGAAAATATACCAGCTCTCCAGCAGTATTGCAGGAGGGGGGTTAGGAGCAGCATTTATGAGAATAAACGAGATTTCCTGAACTGCGAGCATTCCAAGGGCGCCGGTGGTCTCGGCTTGCCAAGAGGCAAGACGACACATGCTGGAGATGTCTGCCAGGTAGCAGAGCACAAAGAGCCCTCATTTCCTCCCTATCCCTCCTTCCTCCCCCACCCCCCTCACCCCCACCAACACACACACACACACACACACACACACACCATCCTCATGTCTTTCTCTTTCTAGCTCACCAAAACAGAGGGAGTAGCCGACGGAAATGCGGAGCGTCTTTTGATTTATAAAACGGCAAATCTTGAGCTTCTTCAGGTCGACTCAACGCAGAGAGCACAACTCAGTCAAGGAATGGAAATAAAGGATAAAAATAACACGCGTGCACCTCGATCACGAGCGTCAGTAACACAAAACCCACATGTTGTTTCTTTCCATTTCAGACTTCCAGTTCCTAGAAGTGTTGATCTGCATTGTATGTACGTCTGACACTCGTAGGACTGTTTTTTCTGCTGT